>VMDO01003648.1:0-22412 GCA_007922755.1 Pedetes capensis
AAGTTGAGAAAGGTGTGCGTCAGGGCTGTATACTTTCACCCTATCTCTTCAATTTATACGCTGAGCAAATAATCCGAGAAGCTGGACTTTATGAGGAAGAACGTGGCATCAAGATTGGAGGAAGACTCATTAACAACCTGCGTTATGCAGATGACACCACTCTGCTTGCTGAAAGTGAAGAGGATTTAAAACATTTACTCATGAAGATCAAAAATCATAGCCTTCAATATGGGTTATGACTAAACAGCAACAAAACAAAAATCCTTAGGACTGGGTCAGCACGCAACTTCACAATAAATGGAGAAAAGATTGAGGTTGTCCAAGATTTTGCTTTGCTTGGCTCTATAATCAACACCCTCGGAAGCAGCAGTCAAGAAATCAAAAGACGCATTTCTCTAGGAAAAGCTGTGGCAAAAGATCTCTTAAGATTATTGAAAAGCAAAGATGTCACATTGAAGACGAAGGTGCGTCTGACTCATGCCATGGTATTTTCAGTGGCATTATGTGGTTGTGAAAGCTGGACATTGAACAAGAGAGAATTGATGCTTTTGAATTGTGGTGCTGGAGACATCTATTGAATGTACCATGGAGTGTCAAAAGAACCAACAAATCTGCCCTAGAAGAAGTGCAACCAGAGTGCTCCTTGAAAGCAAGGGTGGCCAGAATGCGTCTTACATATTTCGGACATGTAGTCAGGAGAGAACAATCCCTGGAGAAGGACATCATGTTTGGGAGAGTGGCAGGTCAACGCAAAAGAGGAAAACCCTCCACCAGATGGATTGACACAGTGTCTGCAACAATGGGCTTAAACATAAATAAGATCATTTGCCTGGCACAGAATCGGGAAGTGTTTCATTCTGCTGTACATAGGGTCGCTATGAGTCGGATTCGACTCGACGGCACCTAACAACAACAACAGAGGCCAAAAACTTTTGTGATATTGGACAGAGCATCATGGAGCAGATTCCCACAGTTGTCTTTAAGGCAGAGATAGGGTTACTGTCTGTTCCATCTTTAATTCCTTCCCATTTAGCTTCTGCCTACACACAGGGGACAATTTAGACTAAGAGAATAGGGGTTGTGCCTGGAGATACTAGAGAATGGGTTAGAAAATAATTTCTGAGGACTATACCAGCCGTGAAACATTTCATGAGACAGAAATAAATGTCCTTCTTGCTTAAACTACTACGTACAGACTATGTCATAGAATGCCAAGCACTTTCCATATGTGAATTCCTATGTCTAGAATGCTACTTCCTAGATCTACTTTTTATGGGGAATTTCTACCACCTTTCTTTCAGGAGGATGCAGCTTAAGTACTGCCTCTTCCAAAGTTCCTTCCTAGAGTTTTTAGGCCATGCAGAAACAGCACCATCATGATGGTCATTATCACCATCTTTGTTTTTGTTTTATTAGCATATATTCATTGCATAAAATAATGGGTTTCATTATAACATTCTCATGCATACACATCATTTACTTTGAATTTATTCATCCCCTGTTATCTCCTGCCTCAACCCTTGGTTCCCTTCCTGTTCCCAAATCATCTCCCCTTTGTTTTCCCATATTTCTATTTTAAATTTTGATTCTGCATATGAAAGAAAAGACACAATACTTGTCTTTCTTGGCCTGGATTATTTCACTTAACATGATTGCTCCTCCTCCTCCTTAGTACAGTGGTGAGTCTTCCTGTGGGTCATGGTGTATTTTAATGATTATGTTTTTCACTTACTTCCTTCTGTATTGTGAGAACCTTGAGGCAAGGTGTTGTGCCTTATTTATTTCCTGCGTAGATATACACTTAGAGAGCTTGGACCATGGTAAACATGCAGTCAACCTTGAAAGAATGAACAATTGGAAAAAAAAATGTCTTGAGAAATTGTCTATTACTATTCAGCCAGAGTCCTCACATCACTCAATTTTTTCTCATCCACCCATCCCTTCGCTCAGCTATAGAAAGGAGTTACTTCAACATTGAGTAACAATTGCCTTCAGAGTTCCTTAGTCACATCAGAATGCCTTCCTCCAAGGTTCACTGTGAATTCCTATTGATTTTTCTAACCAGAAATCTCAGCTTCACTGATGTGACTGCAAAGGAAAGTAGGAAGAACAGTGTGAAATCCATCTCTTACCTAAATCTTTATTACCTTCCATTGCTATTCTTGTTTCAAGATGATTCAATTACATAGCATGTTCTCCAGCCCATGCCCACCCCTTTTTTTACCTCAAGGCTTATGAAAAATTAAACTAGCTACATAAAAGCGATTAGATTGCTATTCCTCTAATCACAGAAAAAATTGAATCATCAGAAACTAGAATACACTAATACAAGTTATTTTGATTTAAATGTCAGATTAGGTCATTGGTACAGTTTATATGGTTGTATATTGCTACTACAAATTTTCCTAAAATATCAATACAAATGTGTAATTAGATCTTTCAAGGTCTTATTTCCTCCAATCTATAGAATATAAACTGTTTTCGAAAGACTCTTTTTATATTATAAAATAATCCATACTGCTTAGATTTTTGTGTATGGTAAACACAGCCATGTCTGTACTATTACAGCTCAGACATGTTCAAATTCAGACTCAATTGGCTTGAATTATGATGGTTTCAGCCAATTGAAAAGGGATTTTAATGTAAAATATATGCTTGCAATGGTTCAGAGGATTTTAGAATTTGAACTCCACTTTCACAGTTAGCTCTTTAAGTGATGTGGGAATGAGGGAGGAAAATAGAGGCTTGCCTTGATTAAAACATAATTCAAAGTGAACTATTTGTAGCATTGATTTGCAACTCCCCCTGCTCCTCCCAAGGCAATGTGATTTGGTTAGCTTTAACTCCTTCTAGACCTGTGCCCAATTTATTTATATAATGTTCATGTTTTGGAGATGCTTTAAATTTATTGTTGTTAGGTGCCCTGGAGTCGGTATCCGACTCATAGCGAACCTCTGTACAACAGGGGAAACACTATTGTCAGTGCTTCTCTGCTGTTCATAGGGTTTTCGATGGCAGATTGACTTTTGGGAGAGGGTTGCCAGGTCCTTCTCCCAAGCCTACAGCTTCTGGTGTTCCCAGGCGGTCTCCCATCCAGGTACTAACCAGGCCTGACCCTGCTTAGCTTCCGAGATCTGATGGGATCGGATGCCACAGGGCTACTGCTGCGGGCTTAAATTTATTAAGTTCAATTTAGTGTCTCTGAACATGTAATAGATGTTAGTAGCAGGGGAGCTCATCAAGTTATAGAATGTACTTAATTAGATAACACAGTTAGATACCTATTATACAGTTACAGATATACTTAGATACCTATAACAGAGTTTGGCAGTTTGCAAGTTAAAAAATACAGAGTACATGAGCAACAGAGAAGGAACAGTTAACTCAGACTTAGTTAAATAAAGGCAGCCTTTCCAGAAGACACTTGTTACATTGGAAAGACACATGTGGGACATTCATGCAAAACAGTAGAGAAAAACAAGTGTTCCAGACAGAAGAAGCATTGAGAGGAAAGAGATGAAGCTAGAGAGGTAAGGGGCAGGTAAGTTATCTACCATCTTTTCCATTTGATAGCTTTTGATCTGGTTTAGCCTAAACTATAGGTCTCCTGCTCACTGACAATCAAGAGTCATTTATCAGTCAAGTGCTGAGAAGGAATTTGACATAGGTGTATAGATGCTGCGTGTCCCATACCACTGTGGCCTCTGATTCTCTCAGCTCTTGGAAGCTAAGAAGTGTTTGGCCTGGTTAATCCTTGGATGGGAGATAACCTGGGAACACCAGGTGCTGTAGGCTTGGGAGAAGGACCTGGCAACCCACTCCAAAAAAACAACCAGTCATTGAAAACCCTATAAATAGTACAGAAGCGCTGACAATAGTGGTTCGCCTATTGATTGCAGGGCTGCTATGATTTAGACACTGACTCCAAGGCACCTAACAACAACATACGGGTGTTAGACTCAGGCCACTATGGATAGAAGGTAAGCTCTACTATTTCAGCCACTGATTCTTTGGCTCATTATTTAATCAGCAATCATATGTTGAATATTCACCATGTTCCCTGGGCTGTTCACACAGAGGTGATACAGAGATACAGATACAGAGGTGAACTAAATGAATCAAACCCCTGCAGTCATGGAGTTTATCCTCTAACAGGAGCACATAAACAACAGATAAGCACAGGATTTGGTACTCTACAGCAGAATATGACTATAGGACAGTGGAGGGGAAAAACAGTCTGATGTTACAATTTTAATTAGAGTGTTTAGGGTCCACTTAAACAAGGAAGTGACAGCAAAGCAAAGATAAGGAGGTGGTGGTGGGATTAGTTGTACAAAGATCTTAAGGTGAAACTTTGATGAGTTCTATGACCTTGGGTAAGAGTATGTATACAAACTGATGCTAGCATTTTTTCCGCAGATGAAGAGGATACTCTAACACACTAGTAATTTCAGCTTTACAGTCTCTTTAGTGTCCTCTAGGTTCTGATACTCTATGAATACTGAGGATCCTTTTCTACATTTAGCAATACACTTACAGTTTCCTGAACATGCTCTGTTCATTCTACCTCACTATATTTGTACATGTTTGGAACACATTTTCCTATCTGGTCCACTTGGGAAATTCCAAGTATCACTTATGGAACAATTTAAGCCTTACCAGATTGCTATAAAAATGTTTTCAATCGTCTATTTTAAGTCACCACTGGAATTACTGCAAACCTCAGTTTTAGTATTTGTCATGCTGTGCTGCAATTATTCATCTACAGATATTTCTTTCCCTTCCAAAATGAGCATTCTTTGGAAAGAGTGAAAATATATTAATTTTCTTTGTATAAATAATGCTTCAAGGATAATAGATGCTCAGTGACTGGTGAATAAGCACATGAAGAGGTGGATTCTCTGCATTTCATGTTAAGTATTAAGAGACCATTTTATTGTAATTTTTAATGTACAACTCAGTGTGTCTCATTACGACATTTCCAAACTCACATGTCATTGTGCATTACTCATGTTCATTCGACACTTAACCCTCTTCCCCATTCTCTTTCTCTCATTAAATGGGAGGCCATTTTAACACGTAAATCTAGGTCTAATACCTGAAGTTTGAACAGGTGCAAACTTCTATAAAAAGTCCATATCTTTGCATTTGAGGTACACTGGCTATAAAGAGAACTTTGACATAGTAGTGGGCTTGACAATACAGAGCTGTAAAGATTGAGGTTATGTTTTATTTTACATGGAATCCTGTCTTCTCAATTGCTTAATCAATAATTAAGATGAATTGTTTCAGAAAAATTATAATTTGCCCTATAGCTAAAATTAAGTATTATAGAATAAAATATAGGTTGTGCCACAACTATCTATATCTGATCTAAAGGCACATAAATCTTTTCTCTTTCTTTTTAATAGCTCATAAAATATGGAGCTCAAACATAGATGACAGAGATGGACAATTTTATAACAGAAAGAGGTTTTTATATAATCTTCAGATTTTTGAAAATATTCATGAGAAAAGATGAAGTCAATTTTGTACAAATAAAGCAAAGAATAAACTCTGCCAATATTCATCAATTTCAACTATGCTGTAACATTGTAATTTAATAAAATCAAATACTTTTCTAGAAAAAATTTAAGATGCTTTATAAATTCATAACAAAATTGTTGTTGTTGTTGTTGTTAGGTGCCGTCGAGTCAGTATCCAACTCATAGCGACCCTCATAGGGTTTTCATTGGCTGACTGTTTTGGGATTGCCTTGGGAGTGGATTGCCAGGCCCTTCTCCCATTTTTGCGGTGCTGGGAATTGAACTCAGGACCTCAGAAACTGCAGGGCAGCACTCTACCAACTGAGCTAAATCCCAGCCCCCATAACAAAATTAGATTAGTAAAATTAGAAAAATTAAAATTATAGATTTGTTTTTTAAATTTTATTTTAGATCTTTTAGAATTATCACTAGAACTGTGAGTTAAAACTAAAATTTGGGCATGTTTCCTATTAACAATGACAAAAATGGAAACATAATAGTGTATTACATATACAACTAAAATAATGGTATTTGCTTCAAGAAAAAACAAGGGAGTTCTTCCTGAACATTATTTCTTAAATAAGCTTGATAACTTAGTTGTTGTTAAGTGGTGTTGAGACATGTCGGACTCATAGTGACCATCATAGAGTTTTCAATAACTGATTTTTCAGGATTGCTTTGGGAGTGGATTGCCACATCCCTCTCCCATTTGAAACCTACAGAACCTTCTAAAAAATGAATCATATCACCTAGTGTATAATGTTATGTAATCAATGAAAAAAGTCCTAAGAACAGTAATAGTGATGATGATGATGATGATGATGATGATGATGATAATGATGATGATGATGATGGCAGCAAGGATTGAGATTCCCAGACATTCATTTGATGACTTAACAAATGCCAATTTGTTTTTTATGTACTTTATATAAAATATCTGCCTTTTCCCCAATAATATTTCTTTTTTAATTTTGCAAATGCTTATTTTTTTAGCAATTTTTAAATTATTATACAACTTTGATTGATACCTAAATACTTAATTTTGGGGTAGGTTATTTTAAATGGGGTTGTTGCCTTAATTTGCTTTTCTTTCTATTTACTATTGGTGTAAAGGAAGGCTACTGATTTTTGTGTATTGTTTTGTATCTTGCTACTTGCCTGCAGGTGTTAATTAACTAAGAATTTTCTAGAGGAATTTTTGGGGTCTTTAAGTAAAGGGTCATGTTGACAGTGTTGCTGTTGTTAGGTGCTGTTGAGTTGGTATCCGACTCATAGTGACCCTCATAGGGTTTTCAATGGCTGAGTGCTTCGGGATTGCCTTGGGAGTGGATTGCCAGGCCCTTCTCCTGTTTTTTTCGGTGCTGGGAATTGAACTCGGGACCTCACAGACTGCAGCACAGCACTCTACACACTGAGCTAAATCCCAGCCCCATGTTGATAGTAAAGAAGGATAATTTGACCTCTTGTTTGCCTATATGTATCCCTTAGATCTCTTTCTCTTGCCTGACTTCTCTGGCAATGAAAATATTGAATAAGAGAGGAAAGCATGGATATCCTTATCTTGTTCTTAATCTTAAAGAGCATGATTTCAATTTTTCCCTGTTTCGTACGATATTGGATGTAATTATTTCATAGATGGCCTTAATGATGTTGAGATATTTCCATGTTATGCCCAGATTTCTACAAGGAAAACTTCAAAATATTAAAGAAGGAAATTGCAGAGGATACTAGAAGATGGAAAGATCTGCCTTGCTCCTGGATTGGGAGAATCAATATTGTAAAAATATATGTATTACAAAAAGCAATTTACAGATTTAATGCAATACCCATTAAAATTCCAATTATGGACCTGGCAGAAATAGGAAAACAATCCTAAAATTCATGTGGAAACACAAAGGACTGCATATAGCTAAAACAATATTAAACTACAAAAACAGCACAGGAGGAACCACAATACCTGAATTCAAACTATGCAAAAGAGCAATCGTGGCAAAAAAGGTTGGTACTGGTGCAAAAATAGGCTTGAAGACAAATGGAAGTAAATCAAAGACCCACAGATATACCCATACAACTATAGCCACCTGATTTTTGACAAAGGGGCTAAGAACATTCTTTGGAGAAAAGATAATTTCTTCAACAAATGGTGCTGGGAAAATTGGATATCCATTTGCAGAAAATTGAAAATAGGCCCATATATCTCAATTTACATAAGAACCAATTTGAAATTGATAAGAGACTTAAACACAAAACCAGAAACCTTAGAAGTTTCCTATACATAAGCATAGGAAAGTATTTCCTTAGCAAGACTGTAATTTCCCAGGAAATGACTCCAAGAATTAACAAATGGGATTACATGAAATTAAATAGCTTCTGTACAGTAAAGGAAATAATCGACAGAGTTAAGGAAAAGCCTACAGAATGGGAGAGAAACTTTGTATCCTATACATTGGATAGAGGACTAAGTTCTAGAATCTACAAAGAGCTTAACCTCCAGCCATAGAACTGTGGCATCCGATCCTGTCAGATCTCGGAAGCTAAGCAGGGTCAGACAAGGTTGGTACTTGGATGGGAGATCACCTGGGAACACTACATACTGTAAGCTTTGGAGAAGGACCTGGAAACCCACTCCCAAAAATCAATCTGCCATTGAAACCCTATGAGTAGCAGAAGCACTGACAATAGTGTTTCCCCTGTTGTAAGAAGGGTCACTAGAAGTCAAACACCAATTTGACAGTACCTAACAAAACAACAACAACAAACAGCCTGAAGAAGCAAATTCCAAGACAACATACCCCTACACATACATGGGGCAAGGGAAATGAACAGCTAATTCTCAAATGAAGAAGTTTGAGAGCAACTAAACACATGAAAAAATGCTCAATATCCCTACCTTTAGGGAAATGCAAATCAAAGCAACTGAGATTACATCTCACTCCAGTAAAAATGGCCAAGATCAACAAAATAAATAATAACAAGTGTTGCAATGATTTGGAGAAAAAGGAACACTACACTGCAGGTAGGATGGAGAAATACTTCAGCCACTTTGGAAATCATTATGGAGATGCTTTAGAAAAGTAAGAATAGAACTGCCATAGAACTCAGCTATACCACTCCTGGGAATATACCGAAGGATGGTAAGTCATCATCCCACAGAGACACTTGCATTTCCATATTTAATGCTAAACACTTCACAATCACAAAAGTATGGAATCAACCAAAATGTCCATCAACAGAGGAGTGGATAAAAAATTGTGGTATATATACACAATGGAATATTACTCAGCAATAAAAATAATGGAATTATATCATTTGTAGCAAAATAGATGGAACTGGAGAATATCATTCTAAGTGAACAAACTAAGGGCCACAAAAAATGCAATATAATTTTACTTATATCTGGGAGCTACACCTAAGGTAGGAAAAAAGTCTATAAATATGTAGATATATAAAAATGCATAATGAGGCTTATCTAAGAAGGGGAAATATGAGTATAAAGAAGGGGGAGGGGTATAGCAGAGGGTAGCAGAGACTATGGAAGGGACGAAGGAGAGGGGAAATAATATAAAGGGTTAAAATTGGGAGAGCACAATCTCAAGTTATAGGATGCAACTCCATGAATATATGAGAAAAAAAAACAGAAACAACCCATAATTGCAAATGATTTTTATCACATGTTACTCAAAGAGGTTTACAAATTATGTAAGTTGATGTAAGGGTAACCAAAAATGATGTAATAGGTGCAAAATGGAAACAGCAAAAGCTTTAGTATTCTGCATCCCACTAACATTTGTTATTAGGTAATAATTAAGTTAATGTACAACTTAATGGTTTTAATTATGACATTTCTACACATGCATATTGTGTATCTTGCTCATGCTCACTTTCCCTATTGCCATCTCATAATCACTCTCCCATGGATCCCATTCCTTTCTACCAATGATCTGCCTTCTGTTTACATGTTTTGTTTGTATGAATGAGGATCTATCTATCTATCTATCTATCTATCTATCTATCTATCTATCTATCTAAAATCTTCCAAGTTTACCATCTTATCAATCACAAAAATATCAAAAGCCACATAATTAACAACACATTCACCACTTCTGTGACTGTAAGCTTCATGCACTTTGTACCACAATGTCTCTATGATTACAGCAGAATCAATTTATTATTTTAAGATTAAGTCAAATGTCAAATGTTTTGCTGGTTTAAGTTGCTACATGAATAAAACTTAGATATCCTATAGAAGGATATATATAATATTCATGAGACTACCATTTCTCATTGCTTTCTTGAACAGCTGGACAAACTAATATTTTGTACTTAAACTGTAACAAGAGCCAGCCATGGTGGCACATGCTATAATCCCAGCACTCAGGAGGCTGAGGCAAAATATCTCAAATTTGAGGCCAGCCTGGGATACATAGTAAGATCCTGTCTCAAACCAACCAACCAATCAACAAACAAAACCCAACAAAACAAATGAGAAACATGACAAGGTCACAGAGTACCAACATTCAGTAGCACTGAGCAATCATTATGCTCCATCCTTATATCTCATTTAACTATCGTATGAAGGGTCATTATTCTAGTCTACTATTATTAAAGAAACAAATACTTAGTAAGTGCTGTATTGCTAGCACTCTATTTGGTATATAATATTTATTTGAGTACAAAGATCAAGAGGAAGTGACAGTATTCCTTATGAGAACTGAAAATTCTACCAAATAATTTTACAAGACATCCCAGTAACTAATGTAAGCAGTAGGCAGTTTAATCTCTATTAAAAGCATTTAATAATGCCAGACAGAGTGGCAGATGCCTGTACACTCCAGAGGCAGAGGCAGGAGGATCACAAGTTTGAGACGAGAGCCAGTCTGAAAAATTTAGCAAGACCTTGTCTCAAAACGTAAGAAAAAAAAATGGCTGGGGGTGCAGCTCAGTGGTATAGCACTTATAAAGTATGCAAGTGCAAGGCACAAGGCCCTGGGTTCAATCTCCAATACCACAAAAAAGTTAATAACTATTTTTCCCATTTTCCCAGTTGGTACTTCTGCATAAGAGGCACAGAGTTGGATATATTAATGAATTTGTAATCTGTGAACCCAAATCTTCATCAGTCAAGCTTTACCCAAAACACTAATTACTGTAATTGCCAAACCAGAGCCAATCATTTTTATATACACTGGGATAGGACAACTAAAACGTATTATTCACTTGGAGAAGATGAGCGGCTGACATTCGATGCAACAATTAACATGTTTTCTAGACATAAAAGGGTACAGAAAGGCATGGATATTTTTCTGGTTTATTTTTTTGGAAGAATCACTACTTATCTCAAACAGAAGTTCAACTTTTTCCAGCCAGAAAAGAAATCTTAAATTGCATGGAAATTGTAATTTCAAATATTATCTACCCTAGAATGCTGCGATTTGTGAAAACTGCTTTAGAATTTTTACCTTTGAGTGTGCAAAGGAAATGTCTCATTATCATCAGTAGAAACATGCTTCTAAATGGCATCATATAATTTATACTCTCAGTAGGATTTTGGAAGAGGTAAGGCAAGCTGCCCAAATGAAATTATACATCATTATTGAGCATTATTACTGATGTTTTATACTTCACCTAACTAACCACCAAAGGTGAGACTCATACTAACTCAGGTACACATAGTCATTGCTCCTCTGCTCTTTTCTTTCATGAACCTGATGTGTGTCATTGGAATTTAAGTCTAATTTTTCTCAATTGGAAGTAAATATGAAACTCATCCGAGCAGGCAGTAACACTCCAAGTTATAAAGGTGCAGAACATACACTCTCCAGCATCTGCTGCTCCCCACAGTCACTCCGCCCTGGCTGTGATGAGCAGTTTCTTCAGAGGAATGGTATGCTTGCAGCACTCTTGAAACAATATTTTATTTATCCAAAAAAAGACTAGGTGGCACTGAGTTGCCATTATACATAGATCACCAGAAAGGTTATTTCATAACAGGGATTTATTTTATGCTGTCAAAAAGAGAATACTCTAAATAAAATGAAACCGGACTTTATTGGTTTCTCCCTTCCTAGAAGAGGAAATTATTTTGCTGGGGTGATGTAGGATCATGAAGGCAGTGTTATTACTCCTCTGGATGTTTTGCTTAGTAATCAGGGAAAGGAATGAAATTAACATTTATTGAGCTCCTGGACAGAAGCTGGTTACTGTACCGGGCATGTGTGTGGACAATATTTAATTGCATTTCTATAATAATCCCATGAGGTAGGTGTCACAATTCTTTTTCTCCACAATAAAATACGAGCAGCATGTCATATTTATTAAGTGTCTCATATGTGGAGGTCAGTTATGTCAGTCAAAATATCAGATTTTTCATATACATACATAACTAAATTCAATTGTAACTATGTGATCAGTTGAGAGTTTATGGCAACAACCAAGAAATATCCCTGAAGAATATGTTGGTAAATGAAGAAAAAACAAAACTGACCAATTTGTGTTAGTAAAATTCACATACATTTTATAACTTACATTCTATATAAGGAAACCAGGAAATAGGGCCACTCTGAATTTCAATTAAAGCAGTTTAAGAATAATTTCTAGGATTTGGGGGATTGTTTTAATTTAGTAAAAAACAAACCAAATTAGCTTCCTTATAACTTACATAAATAACACCTGTATGGACAACCACAAATTGCTTAACTTAGAACAGACTCTATCTAATGTTGTTGTTGTTGTTGTTGTTGTTGTTGTTGTTGTTGTTGTTGTTAGGTGCTGTTGAGTCAGTATCCGACTCATAGCGACTATCATAGGGTTTTCAATGGCTGACTGTTTTGGCGTGCTGTCAAGTTGGTGTCTGACTCATAGTGACCCTACATACAAGAGGCAAAACACTATTGTGCTTCTTAGCTATTCATAGGGTTGTCAATGGCTGATTTTGTAGGGGAGTGGGTTGCTGGGTCCTTCTCCCAAACCTACAGCACCTTGTGTTCCCAGGCTGTCTCCCATCCAAGTACTAACCAGGTCTAACCCTGCTTAGCTGCTGAGATCTGATGGGAACGGATGCCACAGTGGTATGGCTGCAGGCACATTATCTAATATAGAGCCAAAATATAAAGAAACAATATGTTTTTACTCTTTGGCAGAATATTCTTTAGTGTTAGAATGCTCTCACATTTATCCTAGTATATAGAAAGTTTTTCAGAGCAGATGTAAAAATCCATGAAACTGATACTTGAAAGAAAGACAGACAGACAGACCGAAAGAAAAAAAGAAAGATGAGAGAGAGAGAGAGAGAGAGAGAGAGAGAGAGAGAGAGAGAGAGAAAGGAAGGAAGAAAGGAAAGGAAAGGAAGGAGGGAGACAGGGAGGGACCCAAGGACTTTCACTACTCAAGAGATATGGATGCAGAAATTTCTCCTCCATGACAAGCCTACTCTTTAAGGACTTCTATGTCCTCAAGCATATCCTCAAGTCCCCGCCCCAAGTTTTTTTAATATATATGCCAATTCTGAATCTTGAATTCTGATTTACCAAATCAACAGTCCGATGCTAAACACCTGAGGCCTTAGAAAGCAGCATTTTTCTCCACAGAACCAGATATTCATTTCTTAATCAATATATCCACCAGCCCTCTCTCTCCCTGGTGTGCAGGCACACACACACATACACACACCCTCCACAGTCCTCTGTGCCCTACTGAGATGAAGACACTATGAGTGTGGTAAAAGATTTGAGTTCTTCATCAGCAATAAAACTGTCATCAGACGTGAGATGATAATGAATTCTCTAGAAGTTACGGGTTCCTTGGTTTCCTACCAAACATCCTGCTTCTCCTGTGCTAGCAGGACCCTGATTTTGTTTCTCTAGTATGGACAGGTATGTTTCCAATGGGCTATTGGGCACCTCTCCAGTATCACATGGTAAATTTTGGTCAGTAGAAACCAATCACAATAATTCCACTCCTCTTGCTCAGTGATTTCCTTCGGCTTGGCAGGGTGATGCAAACCTGACGAATACATTATAAGACAGAGTCTGGTAGTGTGTTTCTTGGAAGTTCTGCCTTGTTTCTTAAAAAGCTACACAGAATTTTATTTTCTGACTCTGGTCAGTGCCATGTGCTACTGATGTTGGGAACAGCACCTTAGAAGCACAAGGAGAGCCAAAATGAGGGGGAACTAACAGAAGTTTTTTAGGCAGAAAGACAGGGGGACTTGCTCAATGAACAATCCCTCTAGCCCTACCATCAACCCCTCGTTATATGAGCTAATGAGTTTTGGATTAATTATTTTAACTGAGGCTATGTGTAAACTGGAGGTACTGGAGTATCAACTGATAGAGGGTCCTGTCACCTTTCACAGGAAAATACTTTGTGCACCGCATGTATGATGGAGTCTCCCACTGATTCCTCACTTTTCAGATGTGCACAATGAGGAACCAATGTGTAAGGATGTTGTTAACATTTACCATGGGGGCTGGTAGAACTAATATTCTAACAGATGTATCTGACTCCGGAGCAAGACTTGTCTACTATATCATGCTTTGATGCCGAGTGAAGGGTCTGTTGACCATTTGAGGACACTATAGGAACATTTTAGAATTTATAAAATGGATACAAAGTATATGTTTTTCTTTTTTCATGGTCATTATGTTTTTTCCTTTTTCCCTTTGTTAGTAAATGATGATGGGGTACAGAGTAATACAGCATTTGCTTTTCCCATTATGCATCCTTTACATCATTTCTGGCAACACATTAATCACCCACAAAGTTTATGGAGCCACATGGCTAATATGTAGTAAAACTCAAATGCTTATTTGGATAATATTTTTCTAAGCCAAATGTGGTCATTAAAAGAAATACTTGGATTCTGCAACTATTGAGGAGATATGGCAAACATATCAGTCTCTTGGAGATAGTGCTACATCAGAAACAATGTTATATATGTTCCTCATCATTTCCTCTTCCCACACAAAGCAGGTCTGAAAATATCAGTCTTACTTTTCTATCTCAAGAACCATGAGTTTAAGAAGGAAAGAGTCTAAAACCTAGCAATTTACCAGAGAGACTCTGTTTATTACAGCACAGTTCACCATAGCCATGGTGTGAAATCAGCTGAGATGTTCATCAACACCTACATGGATAAAGAGCATGTAGTGTGTTCCTATGCCTGCAGCTGTAGCCCTGTGGCATCCGATCCCGTCAGATCTCGGAAGCTAAGCAGGGTTGGGCCTGGTTAGTGCCTGGATGGGAGACCGCCTGGGAACACCAGAAGCTGCAGGCTTGGGAGAAGGACCTGACAACCCCCTCCCAAAATTCAATCTGCCATTGAAAACCCTATGAACAGCAGAGAAGCACTGACAATAGTGTTTCCCCTGTTATACAGAGGGTCGCTATGAGTCGGATACCGACTCAACGGCACCTAACAACAACAACAAAGTGTGTTCCTATACAGTATGGAATTTTATTCAGCTATACAGAACAAAGTTATATCATTTGCAGTTAGAAGGATAGAACTGGAGCTAATCATATTAAACATAGTGAGCCACACCCAGAAAGACAAATATTGCAAGTTCTCTCTCACATGCAGCAGCTAGACTGAAAAACAGAACAAAACTAAGCATACATGTATGAGACTTGAAAGTCAAAGGGGGTACTGTAAGGAAGGGAGGGGAAAAGTGAGAGGGGAGAAAAACAAAGGGAGTATGAGGGGATGAATAAGCATAGTACACAATACAACTGTAAGAAAATGTAGTTGTGAAACCCATTACATTTTAAGCTAATTAAAAATAAAATTTCAAAAATAATAAAAATGAACTCTAGAAATTTGTGAACAGACTAGTTGTTCTGGAGTTTTTATTTCTGGATATGCAAAGAAAATTTCTTGTACTACATAGAAGATACCTGCACCTATACAGGACCATAGGATTATCCTCATAGAACAGATAAGATCACAGAACATATGGTGAACCTCGTAAATGCCCATGTTGTTGTTGTTGTTGTTAGGTGCCGTGGAGTTGGTATCCGACTCATAGCGACCCTCTGTACAACAGGGAAACATTATTGTCAGTGCTTCTC
Organism: Pedetes capensis; assembly: GCA_007922755.1. NCBI lineage: Eukaryota > Metazoa > Chordata > Mammalia > Rodentia > Pedetidae > Pedetes > Pedetes capensis. Next base: position 15,594 of record VMDO01003648.1, read on the forward strand.
TGCTGTTCATCGGGTTTTCAATGGCAGATTGATTTTTGGGAGGGGGTTGCCAGGTCCTTCTCCCAAGCCTACAGCACCTGGTGTTCCCAGGAGGTCTCCCATCCAGGTACTAACCAGGCCTGACCCTGCTTAGCTTCCAAGATCTGATGGGATTTGATGCCACAGGGCTATGGCTGCAGGCGTAAATGCCCATACCTAGCATTAAAGAACATTTTCTTGACATTTTATGACCTAATCTTCACATTCAAATTAGTTCTCAGAATTTCTCTCATTCAAATAATGCCAGAGTTGATTGTCTTCATAGAACCAATACTGTAACATGCTGTGCAGATAAGGATAATTAAAGCTGTAGAGCAAATTAGCTAGTGTTCATTATTAAAGGTATAGGTTAATGGTGGCAAGGAAGATATCAGTTGAAGGGGTATAGGTAGGCTACCTGAATTCTCTACATTGAAGTTAAATAACTAATTACATTAAGTTATAATTCATGCACAAGAAAGCACAACAAGTTTAAGTGAAGCATTCAGTAAATTTTTCCAGTATGTGCAGTTCCATTTGTATCACTAATGTCTAGACATAGAAGATCTCCACTACCAAAAATTTTTCCTTGAGTCCTCTTTCAGGTAATCCTGATTTGGGATACAAGAAACCACTAATCCATTTTCTAATACTGTACTTCTAAGCATTAGCTTTTCGTCTAAAATTTTAACACACAGATAATCTTTACCATATACTTTTTCTTATATCAGACTTCTTTTACGTAGCATGTTGTCATTCGTATTATTGTATGTTATTTCATCTACAGCTATAATCTAAATTTATGTTATTTATTACTATGTGAGAAATATACCATAATCTGTTTATCCCTTCATTTTTGGTGTAATTTAGTTTTTTTCTAATATTTATTTTTATAAAATGTGTGTACTATTTGTTGCTATTATGAAACTTGTCTACAAATCTGTAAGTTTGTATATGCTTTCATTTTCCTTGAGTAAATAACTGTGAGAAGAATAGTTGGGGCATGTAGTTTAACTTTATAAAGGAAACTAACAAGATGTTTCCTAAAGTGCTGCTAACAATTCACTTTCCCACTTACAATGCATGTGTGTACAGTTGCTTCTCACCCTCACCAACACGTGGTATCATATTGTTGTCTAGTTTTTATTTTACATTTCTCTAAAAATGAATGTCAGACATGTTTTCAAGTGCTTATCACTTATTTTATTTCATCATTTATTTTTATTTTATTTTATCGTTATTTTATTTATACACAGACACATGCATACACATGCATATATACATATGTGAATATTTGTGTGTGTAGCAAGTACTCATTTTTATTGGGTATTTGGTATCTAATTCGTCATATGTATAAATTAATTCTGTATACTAGACTTAACGTCCTTTTCAGAACACATGCTACAAATATTTTCTCTCATTTGGTAGCTTGCCGTCTTCTGTTCTTAGTATTGTCCTTTAGACAGCACAAGTATCACTTTTTCTTAGATGCACTATGCTTTTTGTGTCCTTTCTAAAAACCTTTGCCCATCTCTAGCCATGAAGATTTTCCTCTTGATTTTTTTAGACATATGGTAGAATATTTGCTTTACATTTGTGTTTATAATCCTAAGAGATTTATTTTTTATTATATAATGTAAGGGTCTATATACAACTGATTGTTTTAGCATCATTTATTGAAAAGATTGTCCTTTTCCCCATGCATCACCTTGGAAAATCCATAGATGATTTACCTATTGGGTCTTTCAGGACTTTTTTATATTCCATTGATTATCTGTACTGTCACAAACACTACATTGTATTTATTATAGACTTAGAATAAGTCTTGAAATTGGGTCATATAAATCCTCCAAATTTGTTTTCTCCCTCACATTTTTTACTCTATCATATATATTTTAGAATAATCATTCCACTAGCTACAAAAACTTACAATTAGGATATTGTTGGGAATTGTGTTTTGTAAATATTAACTATTATTATATTTTTTCTGTTACTTTTGAGTAGTGTGTCCAATAACTAAACATACTAATGAAGATCAAAGAACACAGCCTTCAGTATGGATTGCACCTCAACATCAAGAAAAGAAAGATCCATACAATTAGGTCAATAAGAAACTTCATAATACATGGAGAAAAGATTGAGGTTGTCCAAGAGTTTGATTTACTTGGTTCTACAATCAACATCTATGGAAACAGCAGTAAAGAAACCAAAAAATGCATTGCATTGGGAAAAGCTATTGCAAAGACCTCTTTAAAGTGTTGAAGAGCAAAGATTTCACATTGAAGATGAAGGTATTTTCAGATGCATCACATGCTTGTGAAAGCTGGACATTGAATAAGGGAGACAGGAGAATAAGTGATACTTTTGAACGATGGTGCTGGGGAAAAATATGGAATATGAAATAGACTGCCAAAAGAACCAATAGATCCATCCTAGAAAAAGTGCAACCAGAGTGCTCCTTGAAAGCAAGGATGGTTAGACAGAACCTTATGTCTTTTAGACATGTCAGGAGGGACCGATCCCTGGAGGCAGACATCATGTTTGGAAGAGTGGTAGATCAACAACAACAACAAAAAGAATACCTTTAACTAGATGGATTGACACAGTGACTGCAACAATGGGCTAAAACATAAAAATGATTATATGCCTGAAATGGTGTCAGGCAGTGTTTCATTTTGTTATACATAAAGTCACCATGAGTTGGCTCCGACTTGATGGTACCTAACAACAATTATTAATATTACATATATTCTGCTATTGTTGAGTAGTGAGTTCAATAGCCAATAATTAGTTGGTAACATCCTTTGAATCTTCTGTATACATATTTATTTACTGTCTTATTGTCTTTATCAACTATTATAAAATGAGTATTGAAATTTCCAACTGTAGTTGTGGAATTTCCTATGTCTGTTTACACTTTTGTTTTCACTCTATTTTGAATTTTGTTTGCAGAGACGTACATATTTAACTCTGTATGTCTTTTTGTTAAATTCCCTTCATTACTTAAAATGTTATTTTTTAATTTGGCAATATTTTTTTGAAGTCCACTTTTTAAAATATTAATAATGGTACTGTATGAACTCCAGATCTCACACTTGGTCAGTACATTTTACACTTCCCATTCAGTAACTTTTAATTTAACTGTGTTTCTATAGTTAGTGTGTTTCTTATGAAAATATGTGATATGGTCTTGCTTATAAATCTAGTCTGACAATCTGTGCATTTTAATTAGGATATTTAGAATATTTACACAAAAAGCAATTATTTATACAGCTAGATTTAAAATAGTCACCTTACTAATGATTTCTATGATGCCATCTGTTCTTTGTTTCCTTTCTTCTCTATTTCCCTGTCTTTCTTTTTGATTAACAGTTTCACCTTTCCCTTTAAGTTTTCATCTCTACCACTGGCTAATTAGAACTCTCTGGTATTGTTATTTTAAATGTTTATTCCAAAGTATATACTATGTATTTTTAAATTAAGGTAGTGTATTTACCACGTTGTGTAATGAAAGTAAAATATTTGACTTTTAATTTCTACTTCCTATCTTTTGTACTTTGTATTTAACTACCCACATATTTATTACTTCAAGTATTCCTGTTTGCTTTTTGTATTTACTATTTTGTATATGAGATAATTTTCTTTTGGATGAAAGTTTTCCCTAATATTCTTTATAGTGTTGCTAATGACATCTTCCAGTGTTTCTTTTTCTTAAAATATATTGAATTTTTTAAATATATACTTTTCTGGATGTAGAATTCTAGTTTAATGTTTTTGTTTTTCAGATCTTTAAAGATCTTCAATTGTATAGTTTCAGGTGATAAGTCAGCATTAAGTATTTGTTTAGTTTCTGTGTTCATAATATATATTTTCCCCACTGGCTAATTTATGGCTTTTTCTCCATATGAACTGACTTTCAGAAATTTGATAGCTATATGCTTTGGTCTGACTATTTTTAAAATAATTTTCTTGCTTGTATTTATTTGAGCATTTTGTACCTGTAGGTTTATAGTTTTCTTCAAATTTAGAGAATATGTCAGCCATATTTTCTTCAAATATGTGCTCAGGACCAACTCCCAACGTTTAATTTTGGGATAGCAATGTTAGATGGGTTTGAATAACCCCATTAGTTACTGAACATACATTTAAAATTTTTTTTTAATTTATGTGCTTATACTTGGATAATTTCAATTTCTATGACTTCCAAGTGGGGCTGGGATTTAGCTCAGTTGGTAGAGAGCTGCGCTACAGTCTCTGAGGTCCCAAGTTCAATTCCCAGCACCACAAAAATGGGAGAAGGACCCGGCAATCCACTCCCAAGGCAATCCTGAAACAGTCAGCCATTGAAAACCCTATGGGGGTCGCTATGAATCGGATACCGACTCGATGGCACCTAACAACAACAACAACAACAAGACTTCCAACCCCCATGTATCTGTCAGCTTGTGCTGTGGGGGCTTGTGTGCTGTTGTGATGCTGTTGTTGTGATGCTGATGCAGACTAGGGAGAAGGATCCAGTAGCCCACTCTCAAAACAATTAGTCATTGAAAATCCTATGAATAGCAGAGAAGCACTGTCAAATATCCTGCAGCGGTAGCCCTGTGGCATCCGATCCCGTCAGATCTCAGAAGCTAAGCAGGGTTGGGCCTGGTTAGTACCTGGATGGGAGACCGCCTGGGAACACCAGAAGCTGTAGGCTTGGGAGAAGGAACTGGCAATCCCCTCCCAAAAATCAATCTGCCATTGAAAACCCGATAAACAGCAGAGAAGCACTGACAATAGTGTTTCCCCTGTTGTACAGAGGGTCACTATGAGTCGGATACTGACTTGACAGCACCTAAAACAACAACACAACTGTCAAATACAGTGCTAGAAAATGAGCTCCCCAGACTGGAAGGCATTCAAGACATGACTGGAGAAGAGTAGCCTCCTCAAAGTAGAGTTGACCTTAATGACGGGAATGGAGTAAAGCCCCTAGGACCTCCTTTTGCTAATGTGGCATGACTTAAAATGAGAAGAAATATAGTGGCTGAAACATTGGGCTCAAACAAAGAGATCATGTGCATGACAGTGTTGAGTAGAGGTTTTTCTATTGAACATAGGGTCACTATGAGGCATATCTGACTTGAGGGCACCCCCAAAACAACAATGCCTTCCAAGGTTCACTTTTTCTTTGGGGATGTCTAAATTGATACTAGTTTCAGTAGTTCTTTTCTTTTTATTCAGATATAATTATAGAACTTGAAATTTCATTTGGGTCTGTTTTATCTTTTCTTTCTTTCCTAATTTTATACATATATATATATATATATATATATATATATATATATATATATATGTATTCCTTCTAATTCATAAGCATTATTATAGTAGGTATTTTAACATTCTTTTCTTTTATCAATTATCTTTGTCTTTTCTCAATCTTTTTATTTTTTGTTTCTTCTAACTACTGGCCATATTCTGCCTCACTTCATGTCTAGTAATTTTTTCTATGTATAGTAGACATTTTTATATGCATATTTTTTTGTTTTCCTTTACATAAGGTTGTCTTTTATTATGGAAGGAGCTAGCTTACTATGAATTGGCTTAAATATTTAAGGTTGTTCCAATAAGTATTTAGTAGTTTTCAAAGTATGGTTCTTTCAGCATTACCATTAATCTATGATGCTCTGATGTTTCTACTAAATCCTCTGGGAATTTAGGAAGGGTTTTCTTGCTCATCTTGTCAGAATTTGAAAGCCTCTCAGCCATTCAGTTTATAATTCCATGTTTATTCTTTACCTTGCTCATGGAGTTATAGCTTATGTATCCATGGTATAGTATTGAGCTAGTCAGGAGGCACAAAGGAGAGCTCTGGTTCCTTTTAGTTGAACAACTCCCTTCTTTCTGGCATTTTGTCCCTCAAATTGCATTTGACTTACCCTCTACACCTTCTGATCTCTGTCTTCTCAACTTACCTAGAAAACTTTGTTTCACTTGGGATTCCTCACTTCAGACATTAGTATAGAAATACGTTACATAGAGAGACAAGGAACTTATACAGCTTGCCTTTCTGTCCCTTCTCTCTCAGAGATTATAGTTTTCTGCCTTCTGAGCATATGAAAATAGTTTTCGAAAATATGGTCTAGTTTTCTACTTTCTAATTGCCGGAGAATAAACCTGGTCTCAGATACTACATAATTACCTAAATCAGATGTTGACTTTGAGTAAAGACCTAGAGTGAATGAGGGAACTAAGGGTGCAGATGTCTGGAGAAAGAGCTTTCCAGAAATCATAAGAACCGCTAGAGAAAAGACCTAAGGCATTTTTGTGCTTAGAAGGTTTAAGAAACAAAAAGAAAGCTAGTGTGGATGGAACAGAGTAAGAGAAGAGAATATAAAGAGTTGAGCTCAGAGATCAAATTGGTTCAAAACATGCAAAAATTTACAGATCACTGTAAGGACACTGGATTTTTATTTTGAGTGAGATAAGAAAACTTTGGAGGCCTTGGTGGATAGGAGTGCATGATCTGACTTCATTTGAACAGAATCATTTTGTGACTGTGTAAATGTTAGACTAAAAGGAGGCAAGGATAGAAGCAGTGACACCAGTCAGAAAGTTACTGCGATAACCCAGGAAATGCATAAAGGTGACTTGGATCAAGTCCAAACTGTCATTTACTTGTCAAGAGAGCTGATGCTCTTTAGGAGAATTAGGAGATTACTAGGTATATTTGCCATGCTATCCTCTGCCTCACTCCTCAAAGAGACGGAAAAAAACGTGTTTATTTTTCAACAATAGGAATTCAATTTCCTACTTAAT
>VMDO01003648.1:22512-139093 GCA_007922755.1 Pedetes capensis
TGGTACTGAGGGTTGGACCCAGGGTCTCATGCTTGCATGCTGGGCCCCTAGCCCAGTTTTTTACTTTTTGAGTGAGGCAGGATCTTGCTAAATTACTCAGACTGCTTCTGGTCTGGAATTTACAATCTTCCTGTCTCCGCCCCCTGAGCCGCTGGGATTACAGGCTGCGCCACAGTGCCTGGCACATTCTGTATAACTGTACATGATTAGTGCTTAAAACAACTTAAATGTTCAACTCACCTGGTCCTTTGAGCTAGTATAATTAAATCTCTGTCCAAAGAGCTGGGTCCTAAGGAATAGAACTAGAGCAGAAATTTCTACCACAGGCAGCAGGAAAGCATAGCAATATGATGAGTGACAATCCATTAAGAAGAATGAAGGATAAAATGTCAGCAGGAACAAATACAAAAACAATCTTCTAAGGTCCATCACCAGATGCTAAATTTCAAAAAAGTTAGAATTGGGAGAGCATCTTAATGGGATAAAGACAAGCTCAGAGCTAGGAACAAGGTCCTAGAAGTAGTTGTTGAGCACAGCCCTTGGAAAGCCATAGTTTTAGTGTATGCACTTACTATTTGTGATGTACATGTATGCTTGTTTGTGTCTACATACATTTAAAGTGCCAGAAGCAAAGCTCATATTAGAAAGTAAAGAGATGCCTTGTTGTTTGTTAATGCATTAATAAGCATTTAAATGGAATGCACCCCAAGGAACAAATCACCCACCTTTTACAATGTATAACTTGGTTAGATGTGCTTCCACATTAGAATTGTACATATAAGATATAGCACATAGAAAAAATCAGTATAAATGAGTAATTCACTCATGCAAACATAAAGCACACGACTTTATGAAACCAAGGTGTGGGTGGGTGTTAGAATCCACTCCCTGCTGATTTTCTGATTTGTAGCTAAGCTCATTAGATGCTTGGTGCCTCCTCCAGGGGATGAATCTCATCTTCAGACAATGTTAAACTCATTCTTTTGAGCAGAGGTGAAAAAGCTATTTCCCCACTGGAGTTTTCAAAGGCAAACATTTCCTGCAGGAAATCAAACAATTCTAGGACTTGACAAGGGAGCTAAGTATATTCAGCTTAGCAAATAGCTGCCAGTGGAAACTGCTGTATGCTTCCATATACAGCCTCAGGCTCCTCCTGGGGATGACAAAGCTATTAGTTTTGAAAGGAAGCACAATATTGTGGCAAACCATCTTGCTAAAAACTCTGGCATTGTCAAAACAAGGATGGACAATCTCAGATGATGGACATTAGAGTCCCCAGGTAGCTTTAGTTAATGATTAGCCCCTGTATGAATAGGTATATTTTGCTATAGTCTAAAACTAACATATGATATAGTAAGATTGTGGATTCATGATTTTATTTGTTTTGTATTTTGGGATTCTTGGATTTTTATTATTTATTTAACACATTATTTGAATACGAGGTGTCTGGCAGACACTATAATGGGCATTAGCTGTATTCTTTGGACATGGAGACACAGCTCAAGCTACTCTGATCTCACATCCTAGTGTTGAGGGTTGACACACACCAGTAAACAAGCACATCACCAACTATGACAACCACCATGAAGAAAATGAACAGGGAGATGAACAAAAAAGAGAGGTATGTTCCTTCGTGTACAAAGGTCAGAAATACTCTTTCTGGGGATCCTGAATCTAGATCCTGAGAAGTGAACCATCTGGAAAGCAGGAGGAGATTTTCTGAGATGAAGCAACTAGAGCAAATACTCTGAAGCCAGAAGCTAAAAGCCAGTCGTGGCAGCAGCTAGGCAAGGAAAGGGCATACTGAAGTACCAGGATGCTGATGAATTACAGGCCACATGAGGTTAGACATTTCGGTCAGTTGATGAGACATTATACACAGGACACAAAAACAGATAAATAAGTGGCAGTCCAGTAGCATACTTTCTGTTCATTCTTTTGAAGTTTGGGTTTGTAAAAAACCCTTTCTTTAGCATTACACTTTTTTCTTTAGCCTAACCAATCTTTCCAATTCATCCTCAAGATTCTTATTCCAAAGAAGGCAGGGTTGGCAGAATGTCAGTGAGTGTGAGAAAAAGCAGACTCTCTAAATATTCGGGGATTGTGAAGATAAAAATGCCTTTTTCCAGGAATGATGACTGGAGATGTAAGTAGGGAAAGAAAAGTGGGTAAAGATACTATCAAAACATGTATGATTTTTCAGAAAATTAAAATGGATTTTCTCTTTCTAAACAGACCCTCCTAACAGAATATTATCCACTGTACATCTCCAATTCCACCCCTCCTTTCCAGTCGTGAGCTTTCCAAAGACTATTTGGATTGCTGTAAGTTTTGTCGTTGCTCAGAGTATCCCATATCTGTCAGATCATTACAACAACCTCCTGGGTCACACACACACACACACACACACACACTATGTGTGTGTGTGTATATATATATATGTTCCAATACATGTGTATATATATACACATAAAGAAGAAAATATTTTTTTCTGATCTCTTCCAAAATTTCTAATATTTGGGATAGTGTTCAGTAATAATCATTTCACTTCCCCCTCAATTGGTTCTGAATGTATGCTCAAGAGACATCCACTGGTCTAACTGGTCTGTTTACTTTTTATCTATTCCAACACAGTCCAAAATCCACCTTGACAACAGTCCAGTAAAAACCTCTAAATCTTATCACCGTACTCCTCTATTAAAAATGTTTTTACTCCATACAAAATCAATTCAAAACTCATTGAATAGTCATTCTGCAAAGCTCTGTGGATTCTTCATTATAATCATCACAGTGGTTGATTATCATGCTAAGGTCTAAGAGGCAGCCTAACAGATTTATTTATTTTTTTAATGTTTTTTTTTCTGTTATATAATGGCAAACATAGTAGCTAATGGTGTTTGATTGCGCAGTGATTAAGCAACCAGAATCTCACAAAGAAACTCATTACTTAGATGGAATGTTAGCAGATATGAACCTGCACTTGTATATTTGAAAGTTATATTGGTCCTCAAGCTAAACTTCTGATAATTGCCCATCATTTAGATAGTAGTTTGCATGTTGCTTATTTTATATAATATTTGAATATGTCCTCATTATTAAAAATGAAAGCAATATAATGGTAGAGAAGTAAAGTAGGAGATTATCATAAAATCTTAACAATTATCTCTTAAAAATTGAGTGTGCTAACATATTTCCAGATATTAAAAATGTGTATAAGCAAATATATACAAAACAAATATATACCTTTGACATTCTGAAGTTTAATTTTTCTATTCAAAACTTTTTACATATTTAGAGTCATATTATTTTATTATTTCCTTTTTCCAGCAAATAATGTATATCTTACTGTGTGTGAGATGTATTTTGAAAAGTGATGTATGTCAGTCTTCTTTAATCTTCATATGTCATAATATAGAATACCAAAAGCTATTAACAAGTCATGGGAGATGAAGGTGTGCCTGACTCATGCCATGGTATTTTTAGTCTCATCATATGCTTGTGAAAGCTGGATGTTGACTAAGGGAGACACTAAAACATTGATGCTTTTAAATAAAAGCCAGAGACCGTGAACTGCCAAAAGAATGAACAGCTCTATCCTAGAAGAAGTGCAACCAGAGTGTTTCTTGGAAGCAACTATGGCTATATTGAATCTTATGTATTTTGGACATGTTGTCAGGAGGGACCATTTCTTGGAGAAGGACATCATGATTGGTAAAATGCTGGTCAATGAAAAACAGGAAAACCTTCAACTAGATGGATTGATACAGTGTCTGCAACAATGGTCTTAAACATAAAAAGATGATGTGCCTGGCACAGTGTCAGGGAGTGTTTTGTTTTGTTGTACATACGGTTGCTAAGAATTGGATCCAACTCGATGGCACCTAACAACAACAAGTCACTTACTGGTGAATGCTTCAGCTGTTTCTAATAACTCAGTATTACAGACAATTTTGTAGGAATCCTTTCAAACAAACTTTCATTTACATTAAAATTTTTAATGTGCAAGGTTTTCAGTAACTGTGGTTTTGTCCCCTTTGTTATTACTAGTTTTATGTATTATATTTCTTTCTCTACCTCTTTCTCTAAAAGAAGGCAGTCAGGGTAGCACTGCACCCTAGTATGAAAAACTGACACACAGATACATGAAGACAGAAAATCCTGAGTAGCGGGAAAAGTAAATAAGTCAACAGACCCTGAAGTGGGAAGCATTTTGAAGCGCTGTAATGGATACTTGAATGCTTGGAGAACTGAATAAGGCAGGGAGTTTGGGGAGATGAGATCAGAGAATTGAGGGGAGGTGGTAAGATCATATAAAGTCTTGTAGGTAATAAAAAGTTGTGATCCACAGATATATTGAAAACTAAAATCTTCCATGAGGGTCTTTGCCTGCAACTGCATCACTGTGGTGTCTGATCCCATCAGCTCTAAGAAGCTGCGCAGGGTCAGGTCTGGTTAGCACTTGGATGGGAGACGGCCTGGGATCACCAGGTACTGTAGGCTTGGGAGAACAATCCAGAAATCCACTCCCCCCAAAACAACCAGCCATTGAAAAGCCTATGAACAGCAGAGAAACACTAACAATACTGTTTTGCCTCTTGTACATAGGGTCGCTATGAGTTGGATATTGATGGATGGCACTTAATGATAACAACAACAACAATAAGGGTCTTTTGGCTGAAGCCATCCTCTCTTGAACTTAGACTGTACAAATGATTGCTTTATTAAATTAATAATTCACAGAAGTTCATTGCTGTCATAATCCTCTAGTACAGTCTGGGTTTCTCTTTTATTCCTTGAAGACTTTGGAGATAGGAGAAGTATGAATATTTGCACACTCATGATTATAATCCACATTTGACCCACAATATCCAGGTGTTTCGAGAATGGGATGAGTTTATTTACCCTGACTGTTGCCCAGATTCTTGGGACCATCTTGACTTCTGTCTTTTTCTCCCCAAGCTTTCAGCTTCACCTGTAATGTAATCATCCGAAGCTGTCACACACTTTTGAAATGCTGCCAGACACCAATCTGGCCTTTTAATTAAGCGTAGACAAAGGCTTGTTTCTAGCATTCCCATTGCAGACAACTTATTGACTTGCTTTTCAGTTTAGCCTTTATAAAATGTATTGGATTGACAGGCACACAAAATTGAGGGTTTTTTTTCCTGCCCCCTTAACTCTTCATCATGGATCCAATCTAGCTGTAATTTCAGTAAATATTTTCATCTCTCCTCAGTCTGGAACATACATGACCCATGGTAGATAAAGTATTTGAAAATATAAATATAAATAAAATTACTAAGATCAAACATAGCGGACAGTATACATCAGAGACTGAGAGTCCTCTGATGTCGGGAATTAAGATTTTTGTTCACCAAAATACACAAATACTTACATGCAGATTGAATAGGCTTTTGTGGAATACCTGAACAAATTGAAAGTAAGTACATTTTTCCAATGAGAGTGTTGACATTTGAGTATTATTTCTACTTCATTAATTCTATGAACTTGGAAATCACATGTAATTTCTCCATGGGTCAGTCACTATCTGTAAATTGGGCATAGAAATAGTACAACTTCCTTGAGTTATTGTAATTAAGCTAAGTAATTTAATGCATGTTGAAAATATGTGGCATATATTTAGCCTATCCATTTTACTTTTCCTAATTCTTAGGCTCCATTAGTTTCCTTTAACATAGACCTAGAAATGGTTGTCTCTGCATACAATTCTGTGTGTGAGATATTTTACTGAGTGACTCATTTTGGTTGTGGACTCATATGTTGCCTGTGCAAGGTCTGGCTCTTCTGAGCTGCCTCCCTGTCTCCCCATCCACTGGGTACGTCCATATTTTCTCTTGCCACTGCCTGGTATCTCCTAGTGCCCACTGAATATGGAAACCTGTGAGGGCAGGTGTTCTGATGCAGGAAGTTCCATGAGAGCTTCTTTCCCTGAGTTAGTTCTCAGTAAAAAATGATCATCCTAAAACATTTCTATAAAATTGTTTACATCCCACTTTCAGGTTCCCAGGATCACTGTACTTTGTACATTGATACCCTGGCCTTTCCTAGGTCATATTCAGGCCTCCATGACTTAGCTGACAATCAAGGACTTCTACATCATGGGAGTGTGCCTTGTCACTGGAACACATACATTAGGAATTGTCCCTCCTGAGCAAGTTATCTCAACTTACTCTTTAGTTCGTTTTCCTTTAACATGAGCAAAAATGTAGCTACTTCATAGCGTTGCTGGGAGAATTAATAAGCTAATGCTTTTGAAGTAATTGGAATGATTCTTGACCCTTAGAAAATACTTACATATTATTCTTGTGGTCATTACTATCTTTGTTTACTATTATCTTCACATCGGGTTAGCAGATTAAAAATGTAGTATACTTGACTGTACTGTCCTGTTAAAATTAAAGTGGCTCTAATTTGTGGTTCCCCATAAGAAGAAATCATCTGACTTTGGCCTAGAGTGATTGAAAAGAGCTTCTTAAGCAGGAGAATGTCAAGCCTAATATGGTCTGGTATTCCACCATTATTCTGTCCCCGTTTCCTGCCTTTCTCCATATGTGCCCTGCTATACAGTGCAGTGTTTTCTTAGGAAATCCCTCCCGCCTTGCTTCCACCATCTGTTTGCTCATTTTATCTGTCCACTCTTTCATTATCCTATTAAATATAGTTCAAGTCATTTCACAAGAGAGTCTTTCTTAACCAAAGCTATCTCAATCTCAGTTCAGAGGAATTGAATGGGTCGGAGCTTGGGCTATAGCATTAAGCAGAACAAGGACTAAATCCTGCTTCTGCCATGTATCAGCCATATGCTGTGGAATAAGTTACATGACTTCTCCAGGTCCTGCAGCTCAGTTCTTGTCTACATGAAATGTCACTACTTTTTAGGGCTGACATGGAGATCTAGGCAGAGAATACATCTAAGATTTACCATGGTGTCTGCACAGAACTTCATAATTATAAATTTTGACCACTTAATAGTCATTTTACTTGCCTCACTTTTTGACAGTATTTCTCACATTGCATTATAATAATTCATTGAAATATCAATATTGTTGTTGTTAGGTGCCATGGAGTTGATGTCTGACTAATAGCAACCCTAGTTACAACAGGTGAAACGCTATTGTCATGCTTCTCTGCCATTCATAGGGTTTCCAATGGCTGACTTTTTGTGGGGAGTGGATTGTCAGGTCCTTTTGCCAAGCCTACAGCACCTGGTATGCCCAGGTGGTCTCTGATTCAAGTACTAGTCTGGCTTGACCTTGCTTAGCTTCCGAGTTCTGATGGGATCGGATGCCATAGTGGTTGTTGTTGTTGTTGTTGTTAGGTGCCGTCGAGTTGGTATCTGACTCAGAGCAACCCTCATAGGGTTTCAATGGCTGACTGTTTCGGGATTGCCTTGGGAGTGGATTGCCAGGTCCTTCTCCCATTTTTGTGGTGCTGGGAATTGAACTCAGGACCTCAGAGACTGCTGTGCAACGTTCCACCAACTGAGCTAAATCCCAGCTCCCCATAGTGGCTATATATGAATATATATATATATATATATATATATATATATATATATATATATGTATATATATATATATACACACACACACATATATATATTTCTGATACTGCTTGACACTGAAACCACCCCCTCCCAGTGAACATTTGTTCAGTGAAGGAGAGAATGCATCAGTTCCCTGAGAACAGGAACACTATAAGTTTTGCAATACCAAGCATAGGGCCTCCTTAAGTAGAGTTGGTAGATTTAGCCAATGAAAGTATAAGGCATCTAGATAAACTTGAACTTCATAAAAATCAATAGTAAAATGTTTTGGTAAAACATTTTTTCCATAAAAGTATTGCTAGTAAAATTATGTCCCATGAAATATTTGAGCTATGTATACTCCAAAAATTGATTTGTTATTTATTGGAAACTCAAATGTAACTGGGAGTCCTGAATTTACCTTGCAACCTTTTTTTGAAGTCACATTCAAATCCATGTCTTTCTATTCCCATGCCACGTTGTGAAGAGGGAATCATGTCCATCTATGTGACACCCAGTCAAGGTCATGACAAAAATAGATTGGGCTTAATAACCATATTATTCATCTACTTCATTAGGCTCTGAATTAAGCTCATTTATTTTCAGTGGCTACTACTATTAAATTAACTCTGATTCCTGAAAATATACAAGGTGAGCTACAGCATCCTTTTCTCTTTATTGAGGTAGTAATGAATTGTTCCATAAATACTTCCTAAATGACAAGTCAGAAAGAACATCAACCTTAATGTGATGGAAATTCAGGCTTTTAGTTAATCCATCTACTTATCTGTTTCAGGGAAGAAGCAGAGTCCTTGGGCTAGTTCTAGTTACCCCAAGTCATTTCATTTGGGAAGCTAATTAGCTGTTGGATTTATTACCCACACCTCTGTTAATACTAAAACTTCCTTTAATATAATTTAGTGTTTACATATTTTCAATGAGTGAATATCTATTAGAAGTCATTGCTGCATGCAACATATAGATTCTTTAGTCATCTTGTTCAGTTCTTTTTCTTTTAATTTATTTTTAGATTCAAGGAAAGACCTATGCACAAAGTTGGAGGTCAACAAATAGATGGCAAATAAACAATAGTTCATATGTCAGACTCCAGAAACAGAAAAAAATAGATCAAAATTTTGACTCTGTCAGTTAATAGCTGACTGTAATTTTACTAAGTTATGTATCCTCTCAAGACTTAATTTTCTTAGCTACAAAATGAGGGTAAAAATAGCAACTGAGACACAGTCCTGCTTTGAAGATGAAATGAAATTTTCACTTAAGCTGCTTTGCAGAGAGCCTGACATTGTAGCAAATGCCTTAAAGTGCAAGTTAATATATTTATTTCTGAATGCTACTGTAGACAGTGTTAACAAAATGCTATCTCTGGTACAAAAGAACTTGAACTTGAGGTAATTATCCAGCTCTGTTCCCCTGACAGTCCTGATAGGGCTAAGAACATTGACATGTTTCCAGGCAATACGGCCAATGGTAAAAATTAACTCTGTGATGAACAACATCTGGATGGAAGAAACATAAATAAATTAAAGTACATGGTAGGAAAGCTGTCCTTCAGGATGCTTGGAGTGTTGTGCTACTTGTGGTGACTCTGGATGTTATTCCTATGAAAGACCAGAAGAGAATTTCCCCTTCTGAGATATGAAGCTTCTAAGTGAGGACAGCTGGATATACCACCAATGTGGATTGTGCTTACTTGGACTTGAAGTTGTCATTTGGGGAGAAGAATGAAATGATGTCATTTATAGCAAAATGGATAGAATGGAAGAATATCCTCTTAAGCAAATGAATTCAGCCCCCCCAAAAGAGAAATACCATATCCTCCCACTCATATCAGCATGCTAAATGTAACTTAAAGTTAGAAAATATATATATTTTTATGATCAATCAGGCTCATCTATGAAGGGAAAATGAAAGAAGAGTAGAAAGAAGGGGGCGGGGACTAGCGAGAGAGAGTAGAGTATGAGCGAGGGGACAAGGGGAGGGGAAATAATGTGGAAGGAAAAGAGGGAGAAGATAATCTCTAAATAGATGATGCAACCATACAAATACATGGGGGATAAAGAGAATATAACCCAGAAATGCATATGAATTTTTACTATATATTAAACAAAATGTTCTATGAAATATGTAAGTTAGGGAAAGCATAACCAAAAGTGATATAATAATTGCATAAGGGAAATAGAAAAATCCTTACTACTCTGAACTCCACCAACATTTGTAAATAAAGGGGAATTAAAAATCAAAAGTCAAATCTTCCCATTGTGGGAAGTGCTTCTCCAATATTTGCAGTACCTGGTCCTCTGGCTTCTTTTATAATATTTTCAGCATAAGAAACAGATTTTCTCTTAAGAGTTCAACATATTGCCAGGAAATATTCATTGTATAGGACTTTGCTCTGTACAGAAATTGGCCTACCTATAACAGTTAACACCTTTATCTCTACTATATCTTGAGAGACAGAAAACTTCAAGTTCTTTCCCCTGGCTGTTATTGTTAGGTGCCCTTCCGTAGCATCCAACTCATAGCAACCCTCATAGCATTTGTTTAGAGATTGTTTTAAGAGTGGACCGCCATATTCTTCTCCCATTTTTGTGTTTCTAGGAATCAGTCCTTCACATATTTGAAAGCAATATCACACCCTATTTTATTCAGTTCATGTACTGCTGTGTCAGAGAAACTGGCCAAAACAAACTTATGGGAGAAAATATTTATTGCGGCCTGGCAGAGAATGACAGTCTGTAATAGTGGCAGGGCTCCTGTGGTGGTGGCAGGGCCTGTGGCTGAAAGCCTCACATCTTGGTGATGAGGAGGTAGAGAACAGAGAAAAAAATGACTAGAATGGTGGTCCAGGTAGAAACCTCCAAAGGCATACCCCAAGGGAGCTGCGCCCAAAAGCTGTAACCTGCCTCCCAAGGTTCCATATCCTTCCCAAACGGTGCCACCACCTGGGAACCTAATGATCAATCACGTAACATTTGGGGGGCATTTTACATTATTTTTTTTCTTTTTAAGCAAAATGTGCTCAGTTTCTATGACTATCCTTAACTATCTCTGCCAACTTTCTGCCCTTCTTGCTGTACTAAGGTACCATGTAATGCTTTTAGTAGTTTCTAGCATAGATTGTGTGGGCTGGGATTTAGCTCAGTTGTTAGAGCGCTGCGGTGCAGTCTCTGAGGTCTCGAGTTCAATTCCCAGCACTGAAAAAATGGGAGAAGGGCCTGGCAATCCACTCCCAAGGCAATCCTGAAATGGTCAGCCATTGAAAACCCTATGAGGGTCGCTATGAGTCGGATACCAACTTGACGGCACCTAACAACAACAGCATAGATTTCTATCTCTACTTCAGAGAAAAGGTGCACTTATTTCTCTGAAGTTTCTTCTATATTATAGGAGTGATACATGATTATTTTAAAACTTAAGATAGCAGAATATATACAGCATAAAACTGAAGCACTAAGACACATGGCAATGATACTTTTTACATGATATGTACAATGATAGTTAATTGAAGATATCATCAATAAAATGCTATGATTGAATACAGGTTTTGGAATAAGACCACCTGAATTCAATTTGGCACCACAAATTATTAGGCTTGCAGACTTAGGTAGTTTATTTAGTTTATTTAAGTCTGCTTCCGTGTATATAAAATATTGATAAGATGCTGTTGGTTTCAATTGTTAGTTGTTGTTAGGTGCCGTCGAGTCGGTATCCGACTCATAGCGACCCTCTGTACAACAGGGGAAACACTATTGTCAGTGCTTTTCTGCTGTTCACAGGGTTTTCAATGGCAGATTGATTTTTGGGAGGGGGTTGCCAGGTCCTTCTCCCAAGCCTACAGCACCTGGTGTTCCCAGGTGTTCTCCCATCCAGGTACTAACCAGG
The DNA here is from genome assembly GCA_007922755.1 of Pedetes capensis. NCBI lineage: Eukaryota > Metazoa > Chordata > Mammalia > Rodentia > Pedetidae > Pedetes > Pedetes capensis. Next base: position 33,962 of record VMDO01003648.1, read on the forward strand.
CCTGACCCTGCTTAGCTTCCAAGATCTGACGGGATCGGATGCCACAGGGCTACCGCTGCAGGCATTGGTTTCAATAGCTCATTAGAAAATACAAAGGGATAAGAAATATAAAAATCTCCCATTTATACATGGCTGTGAGTAAACAGCATGAAAACTAATATTGTTTCTGATAAAGATTGCAATCTCCTAGGTATAATCAACATTTTACCATCTGCCAACTGTGACATCTTGGTCACATTATTCAACTGCCAGTGAACTACATAGTTTTAGCTCAAAAACAGAGATTCTAGCAGGTTATATTTTATAAAGATGGTCATGAAAACATTTTCAGTCTGTCATTTATTCTCAGTACTTTCCAACTCTGTCATCAGGTGTTGCAGTATATGCCCCTTCCTTCCAAACAGGTAACACTTTGTGACTACAAGGATAGTAGGGATAGGGGCAGCATAAGACTCCCATGTGCCTGAAGCCATAGCCCTGTGGTATCTGCTCCCCTCAGATATCAGAAGCTAATCAGGGTCGGACCTGGTTAGTACTTGAATGGAAAACCGCCCAGGAACACCAGGTGCTGTAGGCTTGGAAGAAGGACCTGGCAACCCACCCCCAAAAATCAATCCGACATTGAAAACCCTATGAACAGTAGAGAAGCACTGACAATAGTATTTCGCCTGTTGTACATAGTGTCACTATGAGCTGGATACCGATTCAACAGTACATAACAACTACAAGACTCCCATGCTGGGTCATTAAAGTCTTCTCATTCATCTACTCTCACTGGCCTCTTCCTTTTGGATCTACCATATAAGAATCCTGGCTAATGTGAAAATTCCATCAGGGAGAAACTACATAGAAATTGAGAAAGATGCCTGAATAGCTTTATTGATTGCAGCCTCTAGTGATTTGATCCTTCCCAGCCAGTCTGCAGATGTGTGTGTGTGAGTAAGCCTCAGGTCATTCTGGCCTTAACCTTTATCTGACTATAACTATATGAGAGATGCTGAGTGAAGACATAACACAGCACTACTTAACGACAAGAATTATGGCAGATGATGACAAAATGACTGCTGTTCTTTTAAGTCACTATGTTTTGGAATGATTGATTAGTCAGCAATAGATAACTAATGCAAAGATAGAATAGAATTGATTCATGAGGTTAATGAGGATTAAATGAAATTAATTTTGTATATAATGTGTAGCATGAAGGAGTGATCCTTAAATTTTAGTGTCCAATACAATCATCTGAGAGCTTATTTAAAAAGCTGACTATAGTTCTCAGCTCTAAAAATTTCTGATTTCAAACTGAGCATGGTGGTGCATGCCTGTAATCCCAGACAGTCCAGAGGTGGAGGCAGGAGGGTTGCAAGTTTGAGGCTAGATGCAGCCTATGTATCTTAGCATGAACTTGTCTCAAATAGTAAAAACTGGACTGAGTGATGCAGCTCACTGATGGAGCACTTGCAAAGCATACATGAGGGCCTGGGTTCAACCCCTGTGTGCTGCCAAAAATAAGTCTGATTCAGTAAATGTGGGTGAAGCTGGAGAACTTGCATTTCTAACATGTTCCCACATGAAGCTGACACAAAAGATCCAAAGACTACTCTTTGAAAACCATGGTACCGAGCAACTATTCAATTTGTGAATTTTATTTTGCTACCATTTTTTAGTACTTGCTGTTTGCATTTTATGGAACATAATTAAACACTGCCACTTCATTTGAGTACAAAGGAACTATATACCCAGCTTTTCTCTCTATAACTCAGTCCAATGTATCCCTTTTATCCTGAGTGTTGATCATAATGACTTTTGCAACACAAATGCTTAACCAATGTTTCTGAGAGGATATAGGAATGTCTTCTACTTCTATTTATGGGTGTACAGTGTGTTAAGGGAAATACAGTCTGAGAGCAAGAGAGAAAGAAAGAAGAAAAAAGGAAAGAGACATTAAGATAGAATTTTGTGTTCCTTGGTCTAAAAACTTTTTGCCTCATGTAAGATAAGTTTTCATATCATCCTTTTGCAATTGTGAAGTATTTACCTCAAAATAGGAGTAGCATGTCTCCAAGTCTTTTTATTTCTTCAGTCCTTTTAAAATAGTATAGTAAAGTAACTGAAAGCATCAGTAACAGAATAAGAGAATGAATTAAAAAGAAAACTGTTCTCAGGCTCCTATTCTGATATCAGTTTATGGCAATTATTTAGCTTGATAAAAATGTATCAATTGTTAAGGCAGGGTGTGGTGGCCCACACCTATAATCCCAGTGTCTGGGGAGGTAGAGGCAGGAGGATCACATGTTCGAGACCAGACACAGCCTGTGTAATTTAGTGAAACTCTGTCTCAAAAAGTAAAAAATGGGCTGGGGGTGGTGCAGCTCAGTGGTCCAGCACTTGCAAAGCATGCAAATGGAGGCCCTGGGTTCAACCCCCAGTAACAACAACAACAAAAACATCAATTGTTTAGGGTTTTGAGCACTCTCTTCAGCTCAGAATTTATGCAGTTATATAAACATTCATTTCAGAGACAAGATATTATGGGTACGAATGTTGAAAAATATCCCTGAAAAGAAACATTCTATCTATAAGAGCATAAGGGTAATCAATCGTACAACCTGTATAAAAGCTCTCAAAACCTGAAGAGTTCTAATTAAATACCCTTTAGTAATTAATACCATGTTTTCTTATCCCTAACAGCTTGTACATCACATTGGGAATTCAAATTCTTTTGTATACTATATAACTTAGGTTAATAGCTGGAGACTTTTTTTAAAATAAAAAAGATTGGTCTAGGTTTGGACCTAGGACCATGTACATGTTCAGTAAGTGCTCCACAAGGAGTATACAACCCTAGCTTCGTACTTGTCATACTTGTTCTTTTTTTTTTTTTTTTTGTAGTTGTTACTACACTGCAATCAAATCTGCCTCATAGCAACTCTACATAGAAACAGAATGAAATAATACCCAGCACTATGCCATGCAAATGATCTTTATATGTATGAGCCCACTGTTGCAGTCATTATGTATCTTTTCATTTTGAATCACGGCTCATGAGCAAACAGAGAAACCAGGGGATTTACTTCATTTCCATCATTAAGATCCACTCTACTTTGAGGAGGTAACTCTTCCCCAGGTATTTCTTAAATGTCTTCCAGCATGGAGGGCTCATTTTCTGGCTGTATACTTGACAGTGCTTCTCTGATATTCGTAGGGTTTTTGATGACTAATTGTTTTGAGAATGGGCTGCCAGGTCCTTCACCCTGGTTTGTCTTAGTCAGGAAGCTCAGCTGAAACCTATCCACCATTGGTGGCCCTATTGGTATCTGAAATACTGGTGGCAAAGCTTTCAAGGTCACAGCAACACACAAGCCCCCACAGCACAAAGGAGAAAGGTTTTCTCTTGTCTTAATGGAAGATATTATTTTGATAGGAAGATAATTTTTATAAGACAAGCTTTTGACTTTTTTTTTGTAGGACAAGCTTTGCCTTTTTCAAACACAATTCAGATCATGTGATTCTTCCACTAAAAGTTTTCTGACATTGTCATACTGCTTTTAGGGAAAAAAAAAAAAAAAAAAAAAAACTTACCAAATGACTGTAAAACTTCTGTGATCTAACTTATTTTCCATCTCTGATCAGCCTCAATTTCTTCAATATACTCAAAATGCTCCAACCCCTTATACTAGGCAGCTATTCTAGTATAAACTATCCCTTTCATATTACCACAGTTTGCATTTGCCTTTTGGGGGTATATGTAAATGATTAGTGTTTGCAAGGTATATGCTACATAGTAACCATATAATTCAAAGTATTTCTATAATGACTTTTTTCCATTGTCCTGTTACTATGTTATTTTATCATTTGCCTATGCCAGTAGACTGCAAAATGAATGGTAGAGTTTGTGTCTGCTGCTCCATACTACATTTTGGTTAATTGAACAAAAGATAGAAAATATACATATCCTAAACAATTAGAATAAAATGAAGGTTAGAATTTATAAAACTCCTAAACCTTATGGACTAGCAAAGGAGATCAAAGGAGACCCAGCTAAGTTAGCAGTTATCTGGGCATAGTGGCACACACCTGTAATCCTAGTGACTTAAGAGGTGGAGCCAACAGGATGGCAAGTTTATACAGAGGCAACTTGTGGAACTCAGTGAGATCCTGACTAAAAAAGTAAAAACTTAATAAATGGGCTGGGGGAGCAGACCAGTGGTAGAGCACTTACCAAGTATGTATGAGGCCCTGTGTTCAACCCCTAAACACTGAAAAAACAAAAACAAACAACAAAAACAACAACATACATATATATATATGTGTGTGTGTGTGTGTATATATATATGATATATATGTGTGTGTGTATATATATATGTTGTTGTTGTTGTTAGGTGCCGTCGAGTCAGTATCTGACTCATAGAGACCCTCTGTACAATAGGGGAAACACTATTGTCAGTGCTGTTCATAGGGTTTTCAATGGCAGATTGATTTTTGGGAGGGGGTTGCCAGGTCCTTCTCCCAAGCCTATAGCTTCTGATGTTCCCAGGGGGTCTCCCATCCAGGTACAAACCGGGCCCGACCCTGCTTAGCTTCTGAGATCTGACGGGATCGGATGCCACAGGGCTACAGCTGCAGGAATATATATATATATATATATATATATATATATATATATATATATATATTATATATATTTATATATATATATAATATATATATTTATATATATTATATTATATATATTTATATATATACATTATATATATTATATATATAAATATATATATATATACACACACATAGTTGTTGTTGTTAGGTGCCATTGAGTCATGTCTGACTCATATATATCCCTATGACCTTACGTACAACAGACAAAACATTATTGTCAGTGCTTCTCTGTTATTCAAAGGGTTTTCAATGGCAGATTGATTTTTGGGAGTGGGTTTTTTCTGGGTCCTTCTCCCAAGCCTACATCACCTGGTGTTCCCAGGTGGTCTCCCATACAACTACTAACCAGGTCCAACTCTGCTTAGCTTCTGAGGTCTGATGGGATTGGATGCCACAGTAGTATAGCTGCAGGATATATGCTGATGATGACACAAAGGTGAGGAAAACCTTTTGATTTTGATCCACTTATGTCAAATTGATCACTTGGAAGCTGGGTCATGCTCTGGTCGCAGCAAGTACACATCCAAGTCAAATGTTCAAATATCTACCAGTCTTATTTGTGAGAAGGAAGGCATTAAGGTAGAGTTCAGAAACTCATACTTGCAAATTTCACATCATATATTGATGCTTCATTAAGAGTTAAAGAATCCCTGTGAGCCATGAATTTATACTGTTTTAAGAAGGAAGTAGAGTCTCTAATAATAAAATAAATTATATGGAGTGAAATTTAAAGTGGCAGTGCTAGCTCCCCAGAGTATGCCAAAGCTCATGTTCTTTTCAATGTATTGTAAGATTATCAGACACTAAGAAAAAGGGAAAGGACATAGATTTCCCATGGTAGAATGTTTTCCAGGAAAGGGAGAAATCTTTATCAGGTGTCTTTCAGCTGTTCACTTAAAATTTTAGTAAAAGTACATCCTAGGGATGCAAGGGCAACTATCAAAATAATACAAGTGTGTTAATTGCTGCCCTTATAGGGCTCGTGAGAAGCATGGAAAAGGCTACATGATGAAATGCAAAATTTTAACTTTTATATATGATGCTAAAATATAGATGTCTAGAATTTAAATGTCTGATGATGGAAATTTATCTTGATATTTCCCCCCGATGTGACTCAAAAATGGAGATCTAAAAGAAAAGCTGGAAGGCCTGACAGCAGGACTTGGAAGCCCCATTCCAGGGATGGGAAACAGCACCAGCAAAATTCTTGGTAGCAGGAAGGATCATCTCATGTTTGAGAAACTGAGGGAAGCACAGTGTATTCTAGATGCTTTCACATAAGAGAATACAGAAGTATTCCTAAAGTGAAATATGGGAAAATTGGAGGGCTCCGTGTCTAGGAAAGATCAGCTTTGATTTTATTAAAGCATCAATCTGAGCTTGTCAATTATTTTCCCCTTTTCAGCCATCACCTTTTCACTCCATGATGGAGATGACCCAGTCAACGTTGAAGCTACAGACACTCAAGCTGCAGCATATGAGGAATTTGCTTCAGGGTGATCAACAGAAGGACTGAGACCCATTTCCTTAACAAACAAGTGGAGATTTTTCAGAAATCTGGGACTAATGAGAAGAATAAGCTTAATGCGGTAGATTTGGGGACAAATCAAGATCTTTCTTTACTTGCCAGGTCAGGCTGGGTAGAAAATACACATTATCTTAGCCTTAGATATTTTATCTGCACACTATTAAAATAAAAAAATAAGGGAATGGATATGAAGTGCTAAGCACATACTCAGTATTCTGGCCTTAGCTTCTCCTTTTGTTCCTGTTCAGTGCAATTATATCTTATTAAACTGTGGGCATTGCTTTCAGTCTTCTGACCAAGCAACTCTTCTCACCTTCCATTTTTTATTTCCTAACTTTCTCTTTTATTCCTGGTGATAAATCACAGAAGAGCTTAGCTACATTACATGCATGGCATCATATCCCAAAGGGTGTTATTCCATTATAAACCAGGGATAATTTCATCTAAGTTACCTTTTCTCTGTTGAAATGATACCATACACTGCACAATACAATTACATTGCTTTTTACAACACCTAAAGAGAATCATGCAGTGATTGAAATTTTTGTCCATTTCAAAGACAGAAAGATCCCAGAAAATTATGTTGAATCCACGGTGCTCTCTCTGCTGTTTATTTGTTTGAAGCCAGTCACTTACAGTGAGGATGAGGGGAGGAGTCCAAGTAATCAGTATACACATTTGTATTTGTCATAAAAGTAGTGCTTTCTTAGCAGGGATGGTCCCCGAGCACCTGATTTTCCCCCTAAATTTGCAATAATTTCTATTTCATCAATGTTATCACTTAGATTCACATTCTTAGGCATGGTGTCATCTTTGTGATCCCAGCAGAAAGTAGACTGAGGCAGGAGAATTGATATGAGTTTGAGATCAGCCTGGGCTACATGGTGCATTCCAGGACAGGCTAGGCTACAGAGTGTAGCCCTTTCTCAAAACCACCGCATAAAAAATTGATCCCTGTTCTTTGCCTCACTTATCCACTGTTAGGATTATGAACACATGTGTCATACTTGGACATGCCAGGTGTTTTAGTTAGAAGCTCTGCTAGAAGGTGAGAAGTATTTTATGCTTTTTTGTGGTTTACCACTTCTATTAGTGACGGGAATATCATCCTTGTCTTGGAAACAAGCCTCATTCTACAGTCAACATTGTTTTCACGTTAATGCAGAGTGATAGCTTAGCTCTCTGTGTGAATGTTATTTATAAGAAACAGCTATAACTGAGAACACTGTTCCACTTCATTCTTCCTATATATGTAGTAACAATTCTACTTTCACTTTCATATCACTGTTTTGTCTGTCATACCTCATTATACACTTAAGTTATTTTCAGTAAGAAAACTACGCTTACTAATAGTAAGTCTGGAGAGTTTATGTTGCACATAATTACAGATCTAGGACATAGGAGTGTCATATAAATAGAAGCTCAATTTAAAAAATAATAGGACAAAGATCCATGCATCTCCGATTTGTTTGCAATGGGACCTAGAGTCTTGCTTACCTTTCTCAGTCTTTCTAACAGGAAGACATAGAAAATAATAACCAAGTCTTAGTTTGTGCTCTGTGCTCTTCACATGTTATCTCATTTAACTTGAACCATGGCTACTGTTTTTAAAGTAAACACGTTTTTCTCTGTTTTGCAAAAAAGGAAAATAAGACTTGGGGAAATTAAGTGACCTCAATGTCATATAGAAGGAATATTTCAAAACAGAGTTGAAAACACAGTAAGGATAGAATGAGCTATTGGGTGCAGAGTCAAGTGGGAATTGATTCTAGGAAGGAAAAGAGAGGAATTGACCCCAGGAATCTATTACAACAAGAATATAAGTGAATGGGACTACATATTTCACGAAGATCCTATGTATTTCAAAAAGTCTCAATAGCAATTTGAAATCTAAATCATTAGATGTCTAAGCATAACTGTGATCACCCTTGTATCTAGTTTAGGATATAATCTACTTTTTTCAATAAGAATAACCCATAGTAAAGCTAATAATAAAAGATCATTTAAGGAAAAAGATATTCATCATTAAATTCTTAGATATTTTACACAGAGTAGGAAGCATCTAGAATGATAGTCTTATTCAATAGTTGCTCCCTCTATCTTTGTGAGCCAAATTGCTTGATATAAAGGGCATGGGTTCCCTTTGGGGGCTGATTTTAGGAAAAGCAATAAGGCAGGGAGGCAATTATAGCACCTGCGAATATTATTGTAACCTTTTCTACCTACTATCTACGATTGGTTGGGTTCCCAGGGAGGCAAACTGGCATGGAATTTAGAATGGAATGTGTTTATTTGTATGAGCCCTTGGGAGCCACAGCTGTGGGAGGGACGGGGAAGGATCAGGACTTGGCTGAGGTAGAAGCTAGGCTGAAATGTGTCCAGCAACAGCCTACAAACACAAATGGAGAGACCCAGAGCAAGGATTGTTGTTGTTGTTAGGTGCCATTGAGTCGGTATCTGACTCATAGTGACCCTCTGTACAACAGGGGAAACACTATTGTCAGTGCTTCTCTGCTGTTCATAGAGTTTTCAATGGCAGACTAATTTTTGGGAGGGGGTTGCCAGATCCTTCTCCCAAGCCTACAGCTTCTGGTGTTCCCAGGCGGTCTCCCATCCAGGTACTAACCAGGCCCGACCCTGCTTAGCTTCCCAGATCTGATGGGATCGGATGCCACAGGGCTACAGCTGCAGGCAGAGCAAGGATCGAGGTCTGAATTGTCCCATCATGAGTGAGGGTGATGAGAATACTCCTGAATGGATCTATACTCTATACTCCTATACTCCTGAATGGATCATTCACTTACTGTGGCACATGCCAAAGCAAAGCTTGCCCTTGACCAAGAGAGCTCTGTGAAGCCAAGGGGGTGGCTGAAGGAGCCGACATTGATGGCTGTGGCCTAGCCGTGTGTGAGGACTGAGAAGGTATCTGGGAGCTGCAGCATCACAACATCCATAAGACTTCAAATAATGTAGCCTCCCCCCTCTCCTCAGACAGCCTCACAAAAGTTTGGGCCCCATGCCTTGGGAAGACCTTCCTAGGAGCCAGGGCAGTGGCCACATAGGTATTTGAGTGTACTTGTGTTTATTTGTTCACCTTATATCTTTATTCACTTTATATCTAACTTACGGGCTGAGGTTTGGCTCAGTTGATAGAGTGCTGCTTTGTGGTCTCTGAGGCCCTGGGTTCAGTTCCCAGTCCTGCACAAACAGGAAGACATGGCAATCTACTCCTGAAACAATCCTGAAACAATCAGCCATTGAAAATCCTATGAGGGTCGCTATGAGTGGGACCTGACTCAATGGCAACCAACAATAAAAACAACAACAATATCTAACATACAGTCTTCAATGAAGTAAAACAAAAAGCACTCTGGGGTGAGTTTTGTTAGTTATATTGTATCATACATGGACTTTACAATGTGTCTCTGTCTGCTTCCTGTGCCATAACTAACACTTAACTGCTGACCTGCTCTGACCAGAACATACCCGGTTCACCAGAACACTGGGTCCTTTTTAAGGATGTGTGTTGTTGTTAGGTGCCATGGAGTCAGGTCCAACTCATGGCAACCCTCATGGGATTTTCAATGGCTGATTGTTTCCACATTACTTCGGGAGTGGACTGCCATGTCCTTTTTAAGTATGTGTAGGTATTTCTTTCTGTTTCAAATGGCTTTATGCTTTAGTTGAAATCTTTCATATAATATTTTGCCTGTTTTGCTTTAAAAATATTTACTAACACTTTATAAACAAAATAAAAACCCTGTATTACAATTTATTAAACTGACAGTAATTTGAAAAAAAAATCTTTGGTATTTAAAAAGAAAGTCACTTTTTAGCATTTTTAACTGGAACATTATTCATTTCCAGAACAAAATAAAAGACAAAACGTAACGCCACTTGCAACAGAAAGACATGCCTACACATCCTTACAAAAGGATGCGTGTCTTAGTGACCTGATGAAACTGGTTATGTTCTTGCTGAGACACATCACCAGTTAAGTGCTAGACACCATGACTATATGACTTGTAGTTGTTAAGTGCCCTAGAGTCAAATCCGATTCATAACGACCATAGGCACAGCAGATGAAATGCTCCCCGACACTGTGCCGTGCCTGGCACCATTGACAGTGCTTTTCTTCTATTCATAGGATTTTCAATGGCTGGTTATTTGGCAAGTGGGCTACCGAGTCCTTCTCCCAAGCCTACAGCACCTGGTGTTCCCAGACAGTCTCCATCCAAGTACTAACCAGGCCTGACTCTGCTTAGCGTCTGAGATCTGACAGGATCGGACACCATGGTGGTAAGGTTGTACTTTCCCACAGGTCTGGAGGCTGGAAGTCCCAGATTCAGATGCTAATAAATTAGGTTTCTGGTGAAGCTCTCTACCGGGTTTGCAAGCAGCAGCTTGTAGTGGTGTTTTCACACGACCTTTGCTTAATGTGCACAGAGACAGAGTTCTCTGGGGTCTTCTTTTCTTGTAAGGAAACTAGCCTCATGTAGCTTAGGCCATGTATATGCAACTTATATGGATAGATAGATAAATTTACATAACAGGCTTAGTAGATAATACTCTGGAGTGGTGAAAATGTAAATGATGTTTATTTCTTGTCATTTTAAATATTTCTACTTTTTAAATTTCTTAAAATTGAAAGGCTTTGATTCAGTAATTAAAGTATGGCAAATTATCTAAATGTTATCAGGAGTAATAAATAATTACTAATTTTTTAGTATTTAGTATTTTAGTATTTAGTATTTAGTATTTTTTAGTATTTCAAATAATAATAACACTAATGCTTGTTGTTTTTGTTGTTAGGTGCCGTCGAGTCGAGTCCAACTCATAGCGACCCTCATAGGGTTTTCAATGGCTGACTGTTTCAGGATTGCCTTGGGAGTGGATTGCCAGGTCCTTCTCCCAACTCTAATGCTAGCTAATATTAATTATTTACTATGTACTTATTGGTGTCCTGAGATCTCTGATCTCTGTCTAAATTTGTTTATATAACACTATAATCATAAACTAACCATTTATTCATGGTCATTCTTTTTTTGTGTGTGTGTGTGGTACTGGGGGTTGAACCCAGGGCCTCGAACTTGCATGTTCTGCAAGTGCTGGACCACTGAGCTGTACCGTCAGCCCATTTTTTTTTTTTTTACTTTTTTTTTTACTTCTTTTTTTTAAAATTGGACATTTGTAATGTACACCTTAATGTGATTCATTCTGATATGCTTTTCATTGTGGCATTTACATATATGCATTTTGATGTACTTTTTTTTTTACTTTTTGAGACAGGATCTCATTAAGTAACTCAGACTGCCTCTGGTCCCGAACTTGTGATCCTCCTGCCTCTGCCTCCCGAGCTGCTGGGATTCCAGGCGTGCACCACCGTGCCCGGCTTCATGGTCATTCTTGTATTTCTTAAAAACTATGGCAATAGCAAAACAATTTTTCTACAGCTGTTTTTTCTTTTTTGCCAACTGCCCATGAGCTACATACAACATACTATTGAGTAGGAGATGGAAAATATTTGCATTTGGATATATACATGCTGAAGAAAGACTGAAGAAAAGAGAAAGGAAACATGCCAGTAGGTGATCATCTCCTGGGGCTAGAAGTCAGTTCCTAGAGAGGTAAGCCAGTCTTTCACCAGGTATATGAAGAAAATCTTTTTCAGAGAGAAAAATGGTTATGCAAGGTACTGAGGGCTGACTCAGGACTTACTCACAGTTTACTGCTTTCCATTTTACCATATTACTTTCCACAAGATGCTTCATTTGCTTTTGACTATTCATGCTTGGAGCCTAATATTAGCTCATCTTAAATTTAGTTTCTATCATACATTACAAAATTCCTCAAGTGCTTTTCATTTCAAAAGCTATTTTACCAGTTATTGGCTTAGGGCCTAATAACTCTGTCTCCAGTTGGATGTTTGCTTCTGGAAGGTGATGCTTTAGCTTTTGTTTTAGACTTGCTTGAGGTTGTATGCTGTACCAACAGATTTGAATAGTTTGTTTTTGACCATTTGACATTAGTAATGGGTTTTGTTCATTAATGCAATGCTTATTCTGATAGTCATCTGAATTCTACAAGATTTCTTATTGGATAATGGTCATCTAATTGGTAAATTTTCTTAATTAAAATTTTTATTAGCCTTTATACTAGCCCAACCCTCATGTTCATTAAAAATTAGAATAGAAAATTCCATGGTCAAAGTTGGCATGCTAATAAAATTATCAGGTATTAGCTCATGGTGGATAATAGTTTGGTTTCAAATTTCAGTGAGGATGTTAGAGAGGAAAACATTAATTGTACCTGTTAACTGGCAGATTTGGAGTTCTCATGCAGGAAGAAAGATTTTGTACTTAGTGCCTCTTTTTTTTAGCCATCTTGTCTCCTCAATGATATGAGTGTGTGAGTGTGTGTTTATGGGTGGTCTTACCTATACCAGTTTAAAACATTGGACATGATACTTAACCCTTATGAATCTGCTGTTTTCATATCAAATAGTTGATGAAATCCAGGCATGATAGAGCACCCATGTAATCCCAGCACTTGCGAGAGGAGGGCAGGAGTGTCATGTGCTCAAGAGCAGTCTGAACTACATAATCAGACTCTGTCTCAAAACATAAAGTTGATAAAAATTACATACTTTAGGAATTGCTATCAAAAGCACATGCAAACACACAAACATGACCATTTTGCCTGTTACATTATCACCTTAGTGCAAATGTTAGAAACAAAATAAATACTGGTGTTCTTATATCTAGCTATGTGTTTCCAGTAAATGCTTGCTGAATCAATGAATAACAAAGAACAAAATCTTAGATGTCTTCCAAATTATACAGAGGAGGTAATTTTAAAAGTCATGTAATCTATGAAGGTATTTATAGGGATCAAAGTATAAAATTTTCCAAGAGGGGCATATTTATTTACATATTTATAAAAATTATAGCTTATCTAATTGTAAAAGCAATTTGATAATCTATTGTGCAACCAGAATAAATCTTGATAACAAGTCTTTTTTATCTATCATAATAGTCCTTTTTTGCATTATCACAGAAAATGACAGTGTATTATTATAACAATAAAAATTTCTACAACAAACCAGCTTCAAAAATACTATTGTAAACATTATTTCATTGAATATATTTAAATTGCCATCTGTGACAAGTGAAAACTCAAGTCACGATTAACTAGAATATAATCATAAACCTATCCACAGCACAATTAATCTCCACTAAATTCTCCCTAAAAAACATAGTTCAAAAACTTTTACAGTCTTGTTTTTTTCAATGATATACACATTTTGTCATATTCTTCTTAGCAGAAACATGCATTTTTCAGGTCCCTATGCACAAAGATTGCACATTTTACTTCAAAGTTCAAAGGAACTGAATTTATCTGCCCTACTTTTTCACTTATACAAACACATTATTATATTCTAAGTGACATCTGATGAGCTTTGCTCAAAACTACTTTTTTTACAGATATAATTTATTCATCTCTTTCTCAAAATACAATAGACTAAAGCAAGGCAATGCAATTTATCCAAACATTTACTGAGTAGCAACTACATGTCAGGAACTTCCATAAATGCACAGAAGGGGACAAATGTATGGTTCTAAATGGACAATAAAATGGTCACTTATTAACCGTTTCTCTACAAAGCATTATGTGTGATAATGGGATATATGAAGATGTCAAAGAAATAGAAGACAGAACAAATAAATGCCTGTTAGCTGGTGACAGGTAACAGGGAGTGTTGGCCCTAGCAGAGAAGAGGAAATTGCCCACTAGGTGTTGGGAGAGCAAAACCATGCCACTTCCCAGCCTGATCAGAGACAGGTGAGATCCCCAGTTGCTTTCTCATCATGTGTGGCACACTTACACTTCTAGGATTGGTTACTTGGTCTAAGAAAGTCAGGAAGCCAATTTAGAATCTATGTGTTTCTAACTATGAGATTTTTCTACTTTTTTATGAACACTTTAATTGCACATATTTATGAGGCACTGAGTGATAATTCAATTCATATATGGATGATAGTGTGCAATTATTAGACCAAGGTTGTTGGCATTTATTTTCTTACACATTATACAATAACGTTTTGATTAACATGTAATGATAATTGTAGATATTTGTGAGGTACAGTATGATTCCTTTAAGTTGCATATAGTATAGTGAGATTCATTATTGGAGTTTTCATAGAGTTGCTTCCTGTATTTTACACATTTTCTCTCCATCTTTACCCCTCTATGTTGTCCACCCATTTATGTAACATGTTTTGTTCTTGAGACATATTGGAAAATTGCTAAATTAAAAATCTTATCAGAACTTGATACTTTGTTTTATGTGCCAATTCTATTTCTGAGTACAGTAAATTAATTAGATTGACAGCCAGGTATCTTTCTATTATGATAATCATGTGGGATGCATTTATTATTTTATGTGCTTGCTCTGTAGTCATGAGTGAAAATGTATTTTCTAATGGTACATTTGGGCCTGTGATAAAATGGCTTTAACAATTACATCTGCTAATGTAGCCAGGTAGAAATCATGAAACATATTAATGTTAAAAATATTCTTACAATCTTGCTCAACTTACATTTATGTATAGTATTTTTTATAAAAGTCACAGACAAATCACTTATTACAATGAATATGGAAAGAACCTTACTGAATATACTGAGCTTTCCTGTGCAGTATTGTTTTCAAAACAAAGTTCTATTTCTAAAAATAAAGAACATAAGCAGGCAACGATTGAGAACAGTTTAATGAATTTAGACAGAAGTGACATACAGAGTGAAAGTAGAATGCTCAAAAATTTTAAGATTCATTACTCTGACCTGTAGAAACTTCTTTTCACTTCAGTTTCACACCTCAGCATTTTAAAGTCTCCTAGTTATGATAAATAGTAAGCTATTCTTTCATAAAGGATAGTGATAAGTTTAAATAAAAAATGAATGACATCTGTTGTAATCAAGAACAATTGGCAGTCATGGTCTGGAGCAACTATTTTAGAGTTCATGGTCTCTTTCTAAATGTATTCCCATGAGAAGTAGAAACCACTTAAACATGTCAGCAAATTTTGCCTCAAGTATTTTTTCTAGCCTATTATCAATGTAGTTTTAAACAAATCATATCAAATTTTGTTAAAAGAGTTTAAGACTATTGAATTTTATGTTAACATAGAAAGGTATTATGAAAATAGTTTTAGCTTAAGAAGTAGTTGAATGAAAGAATGGCCCTTAGAATATACACTTGAATAAATATACACTTGAATAAAACAGAACTTACATTCTAATGAAGGACACAAGCAAATAACCAATAAACAATATAATTTACAATAATAAAACTTGTTCATTTAGCTCATATTTGCTGAGCATCTATTATGTGTCAGGGTTAACAATGAGTGCTTGGGACTCATTTGGAAATGAAAAAGAAAATGTCCACCTTCACAGGCTTGTAAATTAATTCTATGAAGAAAATAGAGCAGAATAAGTTTGGACTAGGAGATTTATTATTTAACATGGAGCAAAAGAGGAAATTCTAAAGAAGTGATATTTTAATAGAGAATAGAGTGATATTTTAATAGAGAACAGAGATGTTTGAAGATGCAGGAGAAGAGAATTCCAGAAAGAGTAAGTTCAAATATGAAGGCTCTGAGACAGACAAGAGCTTGATGGTTTCCAGGAACAGAAAGAGTCTTATTGTGGGCATACAGTGATGGGAGTGGCATGAGGTGAGATCTTCAGGTAAATAGGGACCGAACAATGGAGAGCCTTGGAGAGGACAGTAAACTCTTTGGATTTTGATCCAAGTGTAATGGGAAGTCATTAACAGGTTTGATGCTGTTGAGTGAAATCATCATACTCACTTTTAAAAAAATATCACCCTCAGTAATATATGGGGACTAGACAAATGAAGGGACAAGAGTAGAATCAGAGAGATAATTTAGGAGGTTATTACACTAGACAAGGAAAAAACTTTGACAGCTTACAAGAGGGTGATGATATTCGGTCTGGTGAGAAGTGATCATATTGGAATGTATTTTAAAGGAGTTTGCATCAAAATTATTATGCCTGGAAAGGGAAACTGGTAGAAACCCAATAGCTACCAGTAGCAGGAGAAGGATGTTAAGGATGTTATAGTAACCAAAGCAGGCAATGGTGATGGTGTGCTTCAGGATGGTGACAGAAGGATTGGAAAACAGTGGACAAATCAGGGCTCCGTATGAGGCTAGAGAGGCAAATTTTAAGATGACTTGACATAGGAGTGAAAAGAGAGTGGAGTCAAAGAGGCAGCTTGGATTTTACCATGTTCATGATATAAAGTATTATCCTGCCCACTGTACTATCTTTTAAATATGCTGTAATAATAATTACTTGAAATACCAACTAGCATACTTACATATAATTTGTAGTGTGGCATTCCTAACATAAATCCACATCTCTATTTTTTCTAAGGTATGAGGTTTAGCTCAGTTGGCAGAGTGCTTACTCTGCACACTGAGATGTTGGGTTTGATCCCAGCACAACAAAAACAGGAGAAGGACCTGGCAGCCCACTCCCAAAACAATCAGCCATTGAAAACCCTATGAATAGCAGAGAACCACTACATAGTGCCTGGCATGGCACTATGGGGAGTATTATGGGGAGTATTATGGGGAGTATGGGGAGTTGGGGAGTATTTCCTTCTGTTGTATACAGAGTAACTATGAGTGAAACACAATTCAGTGGCACCTAACAACAACAACAACAATATTTTTTTCTAAGTTACCTTAAATTGTAAACATTACTGTGCTGATTCAGGTATTTATAATTATTATTTGAGCATATGATTTTGTAGATCAGAAGTAATAAATTATGATTTCTCCATTTTTGAGTGCTGTAATTACTTACAGTTTCTAAACGCTGAACTTAGAAATGCATGCTTATGAACACAGTCTTTATATTTCTGCACTATATTTATAGGATATATTTCAAGATATTGTACATGCATATATATTGCTAACTGCTTTCTCAACTATTTTACCAACAAATAATTCTCTTAAGACTAGACCAGTATCCCAAGTTCATCACAAACATATTGGTTATTTTTCTTAAAAACAATCTCCTGAAATAATAAGTGTGAGTTTTATTTTTATTGTTAATTTAATAAGTATGTTTCATTTCTAGGAAGATCATTAACTTAATAAATGCTTACCCTATTGTTAAGTACTTATACTAAGCCCTTTATCTCTCTTAAAATTTGCTTTCCTTCAGCCAATTTAATGGATTTTTTATGTAATGAAGTTATAAATCATCATGAATTTCTTTGAAAAACTCTGATATATAAAATAAAAACAGAATCTGTATTTTTCTATTTTATTTCATTGGACTTGGTGTCAGTTTTTATGCCAGTACTATGCTGTTTTTGTTACTATAGCTTTGTACTATGATTTGAAGTCAGGTATTATGATGTCTTGAGCATTTGTCATTTATTATGTATTTTATTTTATTTTATTTATTTTGTATTACTTAAGGAAGCACAAAAGACCATGTATAGGCAAAACACTCTTAAGCTGCAAAACTAATGCAGGTGGAATCACAATCCCTGACTTCAAGCTATACTTTAGGGCAGTGGTGGCAAAAACAGCTTGGTACTGGCACAAAAATAGGCCTGAAGACCAGTGGAACAGAATAGAAGACCCAGAAATACCTCAACACACCTATAGCCACCTGATTTTCGACAAAGGAGGAAAGCAAGTAAACTGGAAAAAGAACAGCCTTTCCAATAAATAGTGCTGGAAAACATGGTCATCTGCATGCAGAAAAATGAAAACTGACCTACATCCCTCAATATGCATGAGAATTAACTCAAAATGCATAAAAGATCTCATCATAAAACCAGAAACTTTAAAACTTATAGAAGACAAGATAGGCAATACACTCCATCATATAGGCATAGGAAAGTATTTTCTTAATAGGACTCCAATTGCTCAAGAAATTGCAACAAGAATAGATAAATGGGATTACATGAAGTTAAGAAGCTTCTATACAGCAAAAGAAACAATTAACAGAGTCAAGGAAACCCCCACTGAGTGGGAAAAAAGTCTTCACATTCTATACATCAGACAAAGGTGTAATTACTAGAATTTATAAAGAACTCAAGAAAAAAAAAAACTCCCCCCAAAACAAATAACCCAATACACAAATGGGCAAAGGAACTGAGTAGACAGTTCTCAAATGAAGAGGTCCATAAAGCCATGAAACACATGAAAAAATGCTCAATATCCGTAGCCATTAGGGAAATGCAAATTAAAACAACTCTGAGATTTCACCTTACACCAGTAAGAATGGCCAAGATCAATAAAACAAATAACAACAAATGCTGGTGAGGTTGCGGGGTAAAGGGAACACTATTACATTGTTGGTGGAGCTGTAAATTGGTCCAACCACTGTGGAAATCAGTATGGAGGTATCTTAAAAAACTGAAAATAGATCTACCTTATGACCCAGCTATAACACTATTGGGAATTTACGCAAAGGGAGAAATGTCATCATACTTCAGAGACACCTGCATGTCCATGTTTAATGCAGACTTTTCACAATAGCAAGGATATGGAATCAACCAAAGTGCCCTTCAACAGAAGACTGGATAAAAAACTATGGTATATATACAAAATGGAATACTACTCAGAAATCAAAAAAATGAAATAAGGCCATTTGCAGCAAAATGGATGGAATTAGAGAAAATTATTTTAAGTGAACGAACACAAGCTCAGAAAGAGAAACACCACATATTCTCACTCATATGTGGGAGCTGAATCAAAATTATAAGAAGGAAAAATCCTATACAAAGGTCGGATCATAATAAAAGGAAAAAAAAGCTAAGAATGGTATTATTATAAATGGTCTAGAAAATGCATGTAATAGTTGTGACAAGGTAAAAAGAAAGTTCACTGCAGGAAAAGGTTCTATCTTAAACAGAACTGAAACCCAAGGATATATAGAAAAACGTTACCATAAAAAGACAAGTAAATGGTAGAGAAGTCTTTGATGGGGGGATGGGGGAAGCGTACAAGAGGGTAAGGGGGAACCTATATGAATAATGTACAACAAAATGCATATATGGAAATGTCATAATGAAAAGCATGTCAGAATTAATCACATTTAGGTGTACATTAAAAATTTCCAATAAAAATAAATCTTGTCACAAAATCACACTAAGCTACGCAGGCTGCCCCTGGCCTTCAACCTGTGATCCTTCTGCCTCTGCCTCCCAAATTGCTGGAATTACAGATGTGAGCTACCATGCCTGTTCATTTTCCTTTCCTTTCCTTTCCTCCCCTTTCCTCTCCTTCCCTTCTCTGTCCTCTTCTTTCTTTCTTTCTTTCTTTCTTTCTTTCTTTTTCTGTCTCTCTTCTCTCTGTCTCTGTCTCTATCTCTGTCTCTGTGTCTCTCACTCGCTCGCTCCCTCACTGTCTCCCTTGCTTCCTCTCTTCATGTTTGCTACAGTTATTCTGTTTTTTTGTGCTTCCATAAGAATTTCAGTGTTTCTTTTTATTTTCTATTTCATCAAAGAAAGGTTTATATTTTGATGGGAATTGCATTTGATCTGTAGGTCACTTTGGTATTACAGTCACTTTAGTACTATTAATTCCTCTGACCCGTGAACGCAGAATGCCTTTCCTTCTCTCAGTGTGTGTGTGCCTCTTGTAATTTTTTTCATCTGGTTTTATAATTTTCATTGTGGATGTCTTTCACTTCCTCTGTTAAAATTATTTTAAATGTTTTATTTTGTAGCTACTGTGAATGGGTTTATTTCTTTTTCTTTTTTTAATGTTTAGTTTCTTCTAATGACCCGCTCTCTCCCTGAAGGGCAGGGGAAGGCGGCTAGGTGATAGCAAAAGTTGTTAACTTGAAGATCTTGCCCTAGTTGAAGGTTTTATCCACATACTGCAAGCCCTCTTTCCTGGAAAAGTACTGTCCAACCAGAGTCTTCATCCGTTCCCTTAGTTAACTCTTTTTTTAGCACGTTCATTATTGGTGAATAACAACATTCCTATTTTCCATACAGCCAAATGAATTTTGGCAAAGTTTCCAAGAATATGCAGTGGTGAAAAGATAGTCTCTGGGAAAATTGCATATACACATGCAGAAGAACGAACATGGTCTCTTTCTCAGAATATGTATAAAAATAAACTCAAAATGGATCAAAGGCTTAAATTTAAAATGTAAAACTATGAAATTACTATAAGAAACCATAGGGGAAACATGTAATGATTATGGTATGTAGGCAATGATGTTTTAGAGAGAATCTCTAAGGCATAATAACAAAACAAAACAAAAAAATGTACAAATGAATTAGCATCAAATTAAAAATCAAATACACAGCCAAGGAGACAATCTATAGTATGGAAGAAAATATTTGCAGATTATTCATGTGATGAAAAGGGATTAATATCTATAATATAAAAGAATGCAAAAGGGTGAACACTAAAAACAAAAAGAAAAAGCCCAAATAATGTATTTTAAAACATGCTAAAGAACTAGACATTTCTCGAAAGAAGCCATAGGAATGACAAAAAGGATATGAAAAAGTGCTCAATCTTGCTAATCATCAGGAAAATACAATGAAATATAATCTCACCCCAGATAGAGTTGTCATTATCAAAAAGATAAAAAATAACAAATGCTGACAAGGATGTAAACAAAGGGTAACTCTTGTTGACTATTGTGGGGATGCAAATTAGTTCAGCTAGTATGGAAATTAACTCACAGAAACTAAAATTAGAGGTACCATGTGACCCAGAAACTCCACTACAGGAACTCCTTTGTGTCCAAAGGAGATTAAATTATTTGAACAAAATGATCGCATACTCCCATGATTATTGCAACAATGTTCACAATAGCATATACATGGAGTCAACCTATATGCCCATCACTGGATGAATGGGTAAAGAAAATATCATCTACATACACAATGAACTATTATTCAGCCATTTACAAAATGAAATCCTGTAATTTGCAGCAACATGGATGGAACTAGAAGATATTAAGGTAAGGGAAATGAACCAGGCATATAAAGACAAATACCACACATTTTCAGTCATATGTGAAAGCATATAGGTCAATCTTACAGAAGCATGGAATGGAATAGTGGTCACAAGAGCCAAGGAAGGGCAGAGGGAAGGATCCAGAAGCACCAAAATATAGTTACAGAGAAAGAACTGATTAATGATTTTCTATAGCATAGTAGGGTAGCTATTGATTAAAGCAATGTATGATATATTTCAAAATGATTAAAACAGAGGAATGAGAAATTCCCAATGCATGAAGATGATTAATATTCCAAGAAATGGAAATATTATAACCATAGTTTGTACACCTACATAGAAGTACCATAATGTACAATAAAATTGTAAATGTAGTACATCTTAGAAAAACAAACAAAACAAATAAACATAAAAACAGAATCTAGAATAATAAAATGAAAATTTATATTCTAGTTTTGGTGTTTACTGGATTTGAATCTGGTTCTCTGGTTTATGAACTGTGCTTTTGAGCTGACCTAGATTTATACTATATCCTTTACTTTATCTGACTCTGGTAATCACACTCTTTTTCTTTCTTTTTTTCTTTCTTTTTTTTTTTCTTTCTTTCTTTCTTCCTTTCTTTCTTTCTTTCTTTCTTTCTTTCTTTCTTTCTTTCTTTTTTTTTTTTTGTGTGTGTATGTGTATGTGTAGTACTAGGGGATTGAATGACCCCTATCTCTTTTTGTCTATTTTTTTATTTTTGAGACAGTCTCGCTAAGTAGTACAGGCTGCCTCTGGCCTTGAACTTGCAATCATCCTGCCTCAGCCCCACCACCCAAGTCACTGGGATCATAGACATGGGCCACGACACACATCTTTTGAGAAAGAGGAAAATCATGATTATTCATCTGTGTGTAATCATTGGATTCAAGGAAGTTAACTTATGCTTTATTGGAAATGCTTTATTAAGTGAAAAACCATACACGCTTTCATGATGATATTAAGGTTAATGGGAATTTTGAGCATTTCAGTGGTCACTTGGGAGACAGGAAATACAATCTTAAATCACTACAGCGATAACAGACAATGGCTGTCTCTTTTGTTATAAATCCAGATCAGACTTCTTTCAAGTGAGGAGTAAAATCCATAGGATGTTGATAACATTAAGTAAATAGATGTAGACATACAAAGTTTTATTGGTGACTTATATAACTAAAAAGGAACAAAAATTAAAGTGGTAAAGGTAGAAATTAGATGAAAATTTTCTCAGTGTTTGTGATACACATTTTAGATTTTTATGTGTGTAATATAATAGAGAGGGGAGAGCTATTACAATGTTTCAAGCACTAAAACATCCAGAATGTAAATAAAATTTACTATTTTTGATGACCTTTTAATAAGGAAAAGCAACCATGCTATAATTTTTATGACAGATTAATAACTTACTAATCATTTAATGATGACCAAATTAGACTTTCATGACTTTTTTTAATAACTTGAAAGATGGTGCAATTGGTAATTACTTATAGAGTCAAGATTCCATGTAATTCAGTAACGTAAACTATCAATTAAAAAGTAAAACTTTCCAACTCAATGATTAAACAAATGTAACAATATATTATACTTTATAGTATGAAATAACTATTTCTTTACTAATGTGTCTATAATACACATTAACATGTTTTTCCTAAATATTTGGAACATATTAAAATTGCAAAAGATAAATTCACAGAGGCATAATTATTTTCTCCTTTCTTAAGGGTCATTGCTCCCTTCTCACAAGTATTTGTCATATACAGATGCTGAATTCATCATAATCATACCCTGTGAAACAGTATTAGTCAAAGCACAGTAGAAAACTTTTCTGATGGCTTCATTTCTATTACATTTTCCTTTTTATCCCCTTGCTGCTTCTTTATAAAATGAATCTTTCTGAATTGTCCATGATTAAATAAATACTTATAGTTACATCTGCCACCTTAATAATGTTCTGGGTACTATTTCAACTTTGAAAATGTAGAGGCATCTAGGGGCATATAAACTCTATTTTTCTCTAATTGTTTTTCATTTAAATATAGGTATTTGGTACACATTAGATGGCCGTTTTCTTGAGCGTATTCATCCAATTCATTTGGTAGAAGCTACTCAATGGATATTTTTTGCTATGATATTGGAAAACTTGCCTGATAAATTTAGACTGAATGCCTCCTTTGCAGCAATGAATTTCATAATTTGGACCTGTACTAAGAATATGATTTCATCTTTCTTCAAGTCTGCCTAGGGCTTCATCTTCTTGTAAAATTTTCCATTTCTTCAAGGGTCACCATGCAATCTCACCTCTCGTAACCATGTGCTTCTATCCTATCAGTGTGTGCATCACTCATGTGGGAATCCACAATCTGCACTTGAGATTATGCAAAGTTCAATAGCAAATCCACAATCACAGGACATAGTAATTGTTTCTGCTTATTGTTGGTTATGAGTCCAGAGTGGAAGAGATCAAAAGTGAAATTCAACTTCCTCCAAGAAATCTACTGGAAAATGACCTGTTGATGACCATGATGACCATGATGGATGGACATCATGCTTCCCTTCCTTCTCTCCCTGGCATTTCAAAATATTCAAATGCACCTTGGATCGCTTCTTATTTGTCTTTGTCTTCTTCCACTCATCTAGTTAAATTACAGTCACAGTTCATCAGCAGTAGTGAGACAGATGCCTGACTTCTCATCTTAGTCTTATTCGCTTCAAAACTACATGACTATCAAACTGATTTATAATTTTTATTTTAAGTTATTATCTACTTCAAGATTAAGGAAACTAATATTATTGCCATCACCCACATTCTCGTCACTCAGGTATTTTGCTGTATATCTTCAGGTCATTTCAAGTCAGGAACTAGTGCTAATAAAGCACTTCCATGGCACTATTAGAAGTGTTTTAATATGATCATGGGCAACATACTTTTGTATTTTTCTTTTTTTAAAATTCACTATTGGGGGTTCAACCCTAAGCTTTGCACATACTTGGCAAATGCTATACCACTGAGCTACACCCCTGGATGCTTTGTAATTTTAATTTTTAAAAATTTGAGACAGATCTCAGTAAATTCTAAAGGTTGACTCTGGCCTCAAACTTTCAATCTTCCTGCCTCAGCCTACCAAGTTGCTAGGATTATAGACATGCACCATGTCGCCTAGCTACTTTTATATTCCTACTATCTCTGTTATCGGTCAGTTTGAACTGCTGTAACATAATTCCATAGACTGGTTGGTTTAAAAAACAGAAAAATATATTTTCACAATTCTGGAACGTGTAGGTCTGGTTTCTGATGACAGTCCTCTTCCTGAATTGCATAGATCTGCCTTCTCACTGAGTCCTCACATGGTGGGAGAGGGTCAGAGAGAGGGAGGGAGTGGGAAGGAAGGAAGGAGACATAGGAATATATACGCTCATGTCATTATAACAACCATGAAAGAGAGCTTTCTGGTGTCCCTTCTTCTAAGGTAATAACTGAATCGTGAACACCCCACACTCATGCTCTTACATAAGCACAGTTATCTCCTGAAAGCCCCATCTCCACATATCATCACACTGGGGAACATAATTTCAGTATGTGAATTTTAGAAGAATAAAATTTAGTTTCTAATAATCCCTATTTTATAGAAATAGGAAATTCAGTATATTTAGAATAAAATAAATAGGCACATAAAGATAAAATAATTTGCCTAAGGGTAATAAGTGGCAGAACTGGATTTTGAATTCATACAGACTAGCACATAAACTGACATTCTTTCTTATCATGTCATTTTTTCCTATTTTTTTTAAAGTACAGCCTGGCACAGTGATGTTCACCTGCAATTCCAGGGAGTCAGGAGGCAGAGGCAGAAAGATTGTAGCTTCAAAGCCAGAGGCAGTCTGTGTAACTTAGTGAGACCCTGTCTCTAAATAAAAAGTGAAAAAAAAAATGGTCTGGGGGTGCAGCTCAGTGGTAGAGTGCTTAAAAAAGCGTGTGTGAGGCCTTGGGTTCAACTACTCAGTACCACAGAAAGTACAATTACAGTAAATATTACCAACGTTAAAGTTATTATTCTCCTTCTCCAGAGGCAATCACTATTTTGAAGCCTGAGTCCACTTTCCCATCATCCTTATTTTATATACATACAAGACATACATAAAGTAGATTTACATGTGTACACAATATGTACACACATATACACCAATCTATATTTTTACATGTCTATCATATTAGTTATTTTTGCACCATTGTGATCCAACACTGGACAGAAATTACTTAAAAGGAGGAATGACTTCAGAGGTGTCAATCCATCATGGTGGGGACTGCATGGTGATGCTGAGCAATTCACTTTATGGTATTGAGGAAGCAGAGAAAAGGGAATATAAGAAGGGGCCATGGGAATATGTATCCTGTAGGACATGCCTCGGTGACTTGCTTTCTCCAAATGCCCCATCTCCTACTTTTAATTGCCTCTCAATAATGTCACTGTATTAAGACTCCATCCAGGGATTAATCCATTCCTTAGGTCTGAGTCCTCATGATCTGACCACCTCTGGAAATGCCATCACAGATGCACACAGAGATGTGTTCACTAAGCCCATAGGTGTTTCTTAATCCCACTCAAGTTTACAATTAAGATCATCACACATATATATTAAGTTTTTCTAGTTTTTAAATTGTAAATAACTGGATTCTGCTGTACCTGTGTTTACAACAATTTTTCTCACTTGATCCTGTGTTTTTGAGCCCATGCTAGATAAATATTCTACCACTGAGAAATCTCAAAAGCTAAAAACTTATCTGTTGGTTATTTTTTAAGCTCTTGTTTGACTAATGATTCACTTTGCATGCATCCCAAATTCATGAGTTCTATCTTTCTATGAAAACAATAGAGTTTTAATGAAAAAAGACATAAACTATTTATGAAAGTAATTGTTTCAATATAATTGATGGGACAATTCAGTCTTATGTCACTGATTTGTAATACAACCTAAAACAGTTGTCAAGTTCATACACACAATGGATCTGTTGCTGCACACTTTAGTCTTGTTCTCTGTTTCTCTTCCTGAACCAATAACAATTTCATTTGCATTACTATAATAATATAATTGATATCTGATGAAGTAATAACAAAATGTCTTTGCAATTCTTCACGTTTTACCTTTATATATATTTTTTGTTGCTTTTAGTAATATATATTTTAAAAAGTGTACTGATTGATTAAGAAGCCCTAAACTTTTATCTTAGGCTGTTGTATATCACATATTATCCTAGCCCAAAGGCCAAAGTTACTTTCACTAAGAGATTTTAGAAATACTACACACACACACACACACACACACACACACACACACACATATTAGCTGAGCCCTCTGGAATATGTTTCACAGTCTCTTTTAGCTAGGTGTACCGAAATGAATAAATTCTAGCCAATAGAATATAATTAGAAGTGATGTACCTAACTTCCAGTAAGTGTAGATGTATAACTTACTTCACCAATTATCCTCTTTTTTCTCCCCATGGGTCAGAATAAACTAAATGCTGCAGGCTTTAACAATCACTTTATCTAACTGCTCTCTCATTACTCAGAGAATGATGTTAAAATCTCCAACTTGGATTTCTTTGTTTCTCCCTTGGCATCATCAGTTTTTGATTCACATATGCACAGCTATGCTACAGATGCACATACATTTCTGAGTGATTATGGTATTATGAGTTGACATTTAACATAATGCTGTTAAATGTGTGTCACAAGTTGATATAATGCTTCCTCCTTTATTTCTGGTAATAGTTCTTGTACTGAAGTCTACTTGGTCATCTACTAACAAAGCTATATTTGCTTTCATATGCTTATTATTTACCAGAGATACCATTTGCCACTTTTTTTATTTTCAACCTTTCTGGGTTTTCATATTCAAAATATACCTCATGTGAGTATCAGAGAGTTGGATCTTATGATTTGCATCCAATGCAATTACATTTGTTATTCAATTTTGTTGTTGTTGTTGTTGTTGTTGTTAGGTGCCATGGAGTCAGTCTTTATCCCATGTCATTTGATTTAATTATCATTATATTTAGATTTTAGTCTATAATGTATCCATTATTTTCTTTGTTGCTTTACTTCTCCTTTCCTGTATTTTTTGAATTTATAGATCACACTTTTAGGATTTCACTTTTTGCTCTTCTCTGCTTTATGATGTGTTCATTCCCTCTCTCTCTCTTTCTCTCTCTCTCTCTCTCTCCCTCTCCCCGTGCCCCCCTCTCTCTCTCACCATACACACACCCTTTTCTTTCACTGTGTGTGTGACAGGGATGTGGTCCATTTCTCAACCTGGTTAAGTCAGAATACTCTCTGAGAAAACATTCATACAAGAAGTGCTCAGGATATGAGGCCCTTTTATCCTGTGATGTCACAATTTTTAATACCACATTATGTAGGACATTTTACGATCTGGCTTGGAGTTTGAAAATATTACCTTCTCTGATATTCCACTGCCAAATCTAAATATCCCAATGCAACTGAGCAGGAGGACAGAAAAAGCTATTTGAAATGTAGACAAGGTAGGAAAGAAAAATAAAATCCCAAGTAAAGAAAACATAAGAAGCCATGAGTAGAAGATAACAATTTGGTGTGGGCTGAGGCTGAGCAGATAGATTATTTTAGAAAATGATAGTAATCATAACTGAGTAATAGAGTATAGCCAGATTATAAAGATTTTAAAATTCAGCCAGATATATTGAGACATAGCTCTGTCTTTGGAAATATGGTAGATGACATAGTTCTCAGCTATCTGTTGCCTTATCAGGACCATGATTATCTGCACCTGCTGTCAAATGTGACTTGCCATGTGAGGGCACTTCCCTGAACTCCTCTATGTCCTGCTCATGGGGTTGTCTCCGGCAATGTAATATGAGAAAGTGTAGCATATGCCACCTCCTTGCAGAGATTTAAAGTTGATTATATGACTGAATTAGATCTCTTGAAACTCCAATTTATGTCTTGAGTAAATCATGGCCCCACTAGACTCTGCTTCTTAATTCTGGGTCCTGGCAAGCTGAAGCTTGCCATAATCTGAGGAGGAAGTTTCAGGCTGAAAAAAAACTTATGGGTATTTTAAGCAAAAGCATATTGATATAGTAAGTAGCAAAACAGAGTTTCTATTTTGAGGTTGTGTGTGGCATACATAGCATAAGAAACCTGGGCATAAGATAGCATAATGAATTAGTATTTGAGCATCAGAAACAGATAAAGGTGGATACATCCATTCTGTTCTCCTACCTACCATAAAGCGAAATCACAGCTTTAGTGTTTGTGTGTGCAAAAGGAGTAACAATCCATATTCCACAGAGCTTTAGTGAAATATAAAATGAATATATGCACTGTGCCTAGCATTTAAAATATATTTAAAAGTTGTTGCTAATAATATATGAATGTCACTGATTTATATGTTTCTATTTGTCAGCTTTGCATTATTACAATAAAATATTTGAGGCAGCAAATTTCTAAAGACAACAGATCTATTTAGCCCACAGTTTTAGAAGGTCAAAGTTCAAGGACCTCATCGGTTTGTCCTTTGGTGAAGGCATTCAATAGTGACACATCATAATGTAAGTGCACAAGGGGGCAAACAGACACATGTTGAGCCCCAGGAGAGAGTGTGAGCTCACATTTAGGGTTTACAATAATCTTCTCAAGAGAACTACCAAGGAGTATCATGTAAGTTACCCGGATGATGTAAGGCCCTCCCCCCGGGAACTACCTTTTAAAGGTTCCACCACTTTCCAACAGCATGACAGGTTGACCTCATATGCAAAGCACCTATTTAATTCAAGACAAGGAGTATAGTGAATACTCGAAAGCACAAGTGCCCTTATGAAGAAAGTTGCAGGGGAGAGAAGGTACAGAAATTGAAATACCTAATGAGAGTCATTAAACACCTTGGGATGCAGAGATTTCAACTGGAAAGGTGAGATGCTATTTCATGAGTATTTTATGTGTTGACTAATTTATGATCAGGAGGCACTTTAAAACACCAAGGATCCAGCTTCATAATAACATATTAATAGCAATAAAACTACCATGCCATGCAAATTCTAAATCTAAAACACATTTTGTATAAACTGTCTTGGCAGATTCATTTGGTCTTAATAGAACCATTCATTTTCCATACTATGATGTGATTCAGTGTAACTCTGGGTTATCACATAGCTATTTTATTCTACTCCAGGGGAGAACTCTTGATTCAAATGGGATGATATCTCTGTGAGGTTACTATACATTCCTTAGGTAAACTGTCTGGCACAGAGAGGTTTAATTAGCACCTTTAAAGTATTTTGAAGTTCTTCAGATGGAAATTTCTAGGAATATTAACTTACATTATGATTTTTGAACTCTAAATATTTATTAATCAAACATTCTACTTCTCAAAAATTCTGTTTTTAACCACTGAGGGATGAAGGCAAAGAAGGGCAGCTCTTAAGAAAAAAAAATATTTCTCAGTCTATAATGTTTTGTATTATTATTTGAATATGTATGTTTTTATACAGATGGCACATGTTTATGTTACAATAGTGTACATGAGATTATTCCAGGATGAAGAAAATTATAAAGTAATGCATGTCTGATTGTTAAGAAAAGTTGCAAATATGGGGAGTGAGGGTTTTGTGGACAGAGAGGACAGGAACATAAGGAGGAGTGAACAATTAAAACAAAACAATGCATTTTAGAAAATAACACTAACTAGCCAGACATAGTGGCTCAATTTCTTTATCCCAGTAACTCAGGAAGTGGAAGCAGGAGACGTACAAGTTTGAGGCCAGAGGCAGCCTGCATAACTTAGTGAGGCCCTCTTACAAAACACAAAAGGGAAAAAATGGGCTGGGGGTGTAACTCAGTGTTAGTGTGCAATGCATGTATGAGGCCCTGAGTTCAACCCCTAATAGCAAGAATTAATCTAAATATGCGACATGATGATCAATATATAAAGTAGAATAAATATTCGTATACTCCTATAAATAAATTAGAATGAAAATTTTCATTTGTACAGATGATATATTGTCATTAAAAATTGGAACTAAATGTATATGGTATGACTTCATTTTGTTAAATTAACATGAATCATTGGGCAGGGGGTTTATCTCAGCTGGTAGAGTGCTGCTCTAAAGAGGTTGCACTGAAGATGAAGTGTGCCTGACTCATACCATGGTATTTTCAGTCACATCATATGTTTGTGAAAGTTGGTCATTGAAAAAGGGAGACAGGCCAAAAATTGATGTTTGTGAATTATGGTACTGGAGATGAATTTTGAATATACCATAAACTGCAAAAAGAACCAACAGATCCATACTAGAAATTCAACCAGAGTGCACCTTGGAAGCTAGGATGGCTAGACTGCATCTTATGTATTTTGGACATGTTTTCAGGAGGGACCAATCCCTGGAGAAGGACATCTTGTTTGGGAGAGTAGCAGGTCAATGAAAATAAGGAAAAACCTCAGCTCAAAGGATTGACACAGTGGTTGCAACAATGGGTTTAAACATAAAAAAGATTGTGTCCCTGGCACAGAATCGGGGAGTGTTTTGTTCCACTGTACATAGGGCAGCAAATGAATCAGAATCAGCTTGATGGTGTCTAACAGAAACAAAATGAATCATAATATCTTCTCTATATTAGTATATATGCTTGCATATGCCTACAAGAATGATGAATAACGTGTAGACTGTCCTGTTAAAATTGATTTGGGGATCTATTAGCTGAAAGTAGAAGGCAAAAAGAAAGGAGATAGCCAGTTTTTATTTTTTCTCCTTTGTATTGTGTATTTGTTACAGATAGATGCATAGTAAGCTTTTAGTGTGAAAATATCAAATAAAATCATTTAAAATTTCAGGGCTATATTTTGAATGCTCCCCAGATTCACGGGATGGAATCTTAATCCTCAATACAAAACTATTAAGGTATGGGACCTTTAAAAGTTGCTTATGGTGAAATGTCTGTCATCATGAATGGAGTAACAAAGTTATTGCAGGAGTGGGTTAGTTATCCTGGGAATGGGTTGTTGAAAAAAATGAGTTCAGCTTTCTTTGTTTTCTCATACACGCCCTTTCTTGGCATGTGATGCCTTTTACCTTGCTATGTTACAGCCAGAATGTTCTCATCAGATGTAGCCCCTTGAATGTAGAGTTCCCAACCTCCAAAACCATGAGCCAAATAAACTTCTATTGTTTATAAATTACCAGTCTGTGGTATTCTGTGTTTTTGGAGGAAGAAAACAGACTAAATTATCCTGTAGCTGCTTTCTTAATAAAGCCTTCTCTTCACTTCAGAACCTTCTTTAATATCTATCAATGGTTCTGCAAAACCAAAATTCTCAAACATTTTTTCTATATATGCTGTCTCTGTTGGTATCTTTAGTCTATTCACTCTTTGTTCTCTCCAATGTGCCTCTACTCTGTTTTGTAAAATTCTTCTTCCAAATTTCACCAATAATAATTGCCCTTTACTGAGTCCAGTAGAGTTGCTCAGGTATCATCCTGTGTCTTTGGAGCAGCTGACCATATTCATCTTCAAACTCTCCTTTCTCTTGGCCTCTGTGGTTCAACATAATCATTTCCTTTTTTTTTTCTTATCTCTTAGCTATGTCTTCCTTACAACCTCTTCTCTCCTTTACCCCCCAGTTCTGGTTGTACTTTTTGTCTCATTCTTTCACTTCATAATCTCAGCTACAGTTTAAGTAATCCATTTTACAAACATTCATAAAGGTAGACCTCCTATCAAATCACCTATCTGACTTCCAAGCATGTATACACATGGGAGTTTCACATACAGATGCATGACTAGGTGCACGCACACACACAGTAGGGTATTTGGCTCAGCCATTTTCTTGGCTCATTCAAGCTGTAGAAAGCTAGGACAGTTCTTGATGATTTTTTTCTTAAACTTCTTATTAATTATCATCAAGTTTATAACTTTAATAAATGTAA
Organism: Pedetes capensis; assembly: GCA_007922755.1. Taxonomy (NCBI): domain Eukaryota; kingdom Metazoa; phylum Chordata; class Mammalia; order Rodentia; family Pedetidae; genus Pedetes; species Pedetes capensis. The sequence goes on from VMDO01003648.1 coordinate 66,159, forward strand.
ATAACACAGTGTTGTTATCAAATGGCACAGTATTATACTGATTATGTGGAAAGTATATTCCCATAAACATTTCCTACATTATTTTATACTAACTGTTTTTAACAATGTGATGAAATAAGTACAAGTATCCATCACCATTTTACATTGAGAAAATAAGAACTCAACCATGCTAAATAAGTTGGTCATGGTCAGAACCCACATTCTTAATTATAATTCTCATATCCCTCTTTCTTCAATGATTTCTTTCATAGAAAGGAAAACTTCTAAACCATCAACTTGAACATACATTGCATAATCTGGCCTCTCTCCATTCATCTTTTCTCTTCTTCCGTGATCACTATAGCCCAGGATTACTAAAGGCAATTCAGGTCTTTGAAAACTCCAGGACTTGACTTCTTATGGCCTTTGAGTCCATGATTTTCTCTGCCTGGAATGTGTTTCCTCTACTCTTCATCTGGCTAACTAAAATATATTATTTACATTTGAACTGTAATGGCATCTTAAGCCAGACCACTTTTGAGGCATTAGTAAAATGGATATATCTTATTATTCTTTTATACATTACACATCTGTACTATGTATCATTTGTAGGAAATAATTTATATGTTTTTATATGTTTCGTTTAAGTTGTAATCTTAACCAGGACAGAATTTCATTATTTTCTCATTTTTGAATTCCCAAGATGACACTTCTTGGCTTGCCTGCCAGCCCACAATCAGCTCACAAATAAAATCATTCTTTCATAGAATATCTCAGCATTGCCAAAGTAGTTGGTTTCTTTGTTTTTGAGATAGGATGTTATTATGTAGTCCAGGCAGGCCTACAGCTGTCTGTATAGCTCAGGCTGGCCTCAAACTTTAGATCCTTCTGCCTTGCCTCCCAGGTGCCAGAATTAAAATATGCACCACTAAACCCTGTCTGCCCAAGCAAAATTCCATTAGATTATTTCTTCCCTGTTTATGATAATGATCTATATACCTGAGTGCATAGCTTTTCTTGCAGAAAGTACTACAGTCCCTCAAATCCATTGCTTTGCTTTCTGCAGTTTCACTTACCCACATATAACAATACTTGGGCAATATTAAGTAGAAAATTCTATAAATAATTCATTAGTTTTATACTGTATGCTGTTCAGAATAGTCTAATAAAATGTCATGATGCCCTGATCTATCCTGTCTATGATGTGAACCATCCCTTTGTTGAGGGTATCTACTACCTGTCCTTTAGTAGCCGACTTGAATATCAGATTGACTGTTGTGGTACCACATTGCTTATATTCAAGTAATCCTTATTTACTAATGATCCCCAAATGCAAGAATAGTGATTCTGGCCACTTACTTATATCAAAAAGAAATAGTAAAGTGCTTAAAGTAAAAAGGTAAAGGTTACCCACTTACTGAAGGAAGAAAAACAAGGATATGCTGTTGATAAGATCTATGGCAAGAACAAATCTTCTAATCATGAAATTGTGAAGAAGGAAAAATAAATGTGTACTAGTTTTTCCTGTCACTCTTCAAGCTACTAAAATTATGGCCCTATGCATGATAAGATAGATAAGATTAGTTAGAATAGACAAGGCTATAAATTTGTGGTTGGAAAACATGAACAGAAAATACATTCTAATAACAGCAGTATATTACTCCAGAAAGCATTGTGGCCACAAAATCTTCAGCAAGGGATTCCCCCAAAAAGTGACTCTAAGCTATTTATTGCAAGTGGTGGCATCACAAATTCTGAAATAGATTTGGTATAAAAAGTATAAAAAGTACTTCACAGGTTATGTCTGCCAAAGAAAGGCCTCTGCCATATTTCTGATAGAGTTAATTGATTAAGGAGATAGGATACCATTCAAAGTTAGTCTTTAACTGTGACAAAACTAGACTTTTCTGGAAGAAGATACTAAATAGAATACATGTTCATAAAAGCACAAAGCAGGTGCTAGGGCATAGAATATGGAAGGACATATTAACTCTGGTTTTATGCAGCAAGATTCTGGGGAATACAATCATATAATACAGCCAGACACAGCATACATAGGAAAGAATCTACATATTCTCAAAAAACAGAATTTATCCTTCCCTGTTCTGGCAACATGATCAGTAAGTGTACATGACCGTCACCTGGCTTATGGACTTATTCCATCATTCTTTATCCTAGAAATGAAAAAAAAAAAATACTATAGGAGATGAGGGTAGAAATTTAAATTTCTGTTAATAATAGACAATGCACTTGGCTATCTTGAATCTGTTTGCTATGAAAATGAAAATATCTGTGTTGTATTTTTACTTCCATATATATTCTCATTGTTTCAGCCCCTTGAACAGGGCATTATTCAAATTGTTGAGATCACACACATTCCTGGTAGTTTGATCAGCAATTGGTGTAGGCCTAATCTGGACATAACACTGTGCTAGAAATCATTTACTATTGCTGATGCAGTAACATTCATCAAAGCAGAAATGGGTGAATTAAACTAGAAACTGTAAATGCCTGCTGGAAGAATTTATGGAGTGATGTCGTAAATGAATTTAAACACTTCCTAGGGATGGATAGAGAAGTGAGGTAAATCATTCACACAGTAAGAGAAGTTAGGAGACAAGGATTTGCTGTCATGCTTAATGAAGAAGCAGAAGAACATATTGAAGGCCACTGAGAAGTGTTAGCAAATGAGAAATTAGGTGAACTTGTTCAGTCATCTACAGAAGACAATGAACAGGAAATTGAAGCAGAATCAGCAGTGTGGATATTAGTAAAATTTGCCTCATCTTTGATTTGTACAGATATTAAAGGACAAAATTATAGAATATAATCTTTAAATTGAATGTAGTATTAAAGGTATCCATATGATCATCAAAAGCTTACAACCTCTGAAGCAACATTTTGATGAGTTAAAGGAAAAAAAAAAGAACTTCTGATTCTGATGTTCTTCTAAAAAAATTTTTGGCATAAAAACCTTTAGCCACCAAGGATATTCAACAGTCAATATCATGTGCTTTTTGCCTCCCACAATCACATAAATGTGACTCAATGATCCACAATCACACAAAGCAGATGGTCCTCTTAAGGTATTGTCAGTATTATCATTACACACACACACACACAACTTGGGGGTTGAACCCAGGACCTATATATATATATATATATATATATATATGTATATATATATATATACACACATATATACATACACACATATATACATACACACACACACACACACACACATATGTTGCAGTTGTTAGGTGCCATCGAGTTGTGTCAGATTCATAGCAAACCTTATGGGGTTTTCAATGGCTGATAGTTTTGGCATTGTTTAGGGACTGGATTGCCACATCCTTCTCCCATTTTTGTGGTGCTGCAGATCAAACCCAGGTACTCAGAGAGTATACAGCAGACTTTCTACCAACTGAGCTAAATCTGAGCTAATATATATATATATATATATATATATATATATATATATATATTTGTTATTGTTGTTAGGTGCTGTCAAGATGGTATCTGATTCATAGCGACCCTCATAGGGTTTTCAATAGCTGGCTGTTTCGGGATTGCCTTGGGAGTGGATTGCCAGGCCCTTCTCCCATTTTTGCGGTGCTGGGAATTGAACCGGGACCTCAGAGACTGCAGCGCAGTGCTCTACCCACTGAGCTAAATCCCATCCATATATACATACATATATGTGTGTGTGTGTGTGTGTGTGTGTGTGTGTGTGCATATGTATATATATATATATATATATATATATGTATAAAGATATAGTAAAAATTGTGTGAATTTGCTCACTCTGTCTCAAAATATCAAATTGTACTTATCTCTCTTGTGATTATGTAATATGATACAGTATGATACAATGCCTACATAATGAACTGAGGTGAATGACAGGCATTGTAATGTGGACTTAGGCTACCTTTCGTCTTCTCACAATACATTTTGACACTATTTTCAGGTTGAACCCAGGGCCTAGCACATACTTTGCAATTACTCAACCACTGCGCTGCACCTTCAGCCCATTTTTAAATTTTTTGTTTTGAGACAGGATATTTCTATGATACTCAGGTTGCCTCTGGCTTTGAATCTGCGATCCCTTCTTTTCTTTTCTTATGAGTTATGTATGATTTGGTACTACCATAATTTGAGGCATCTACTGGGGATCTTGGAACAAATCCCCTGTGGATAAGGGAAAATTAATGTATAAGTACATTTTTGTGTTGAGTTCATAATACTGAAGGTTTTACTATGAATAGTTACCTATCAAATGGAGATGATGATCAAATGGAAGAGGCTGAATATTCCTAATCTGAAATACTTGAGACTAGAAGTGATTTTGATTTTGAAATATTTTTCATTTTAGAATATTTGGATAGAATTTATTTTCCTTAATCAAAAGTCCGGGCTGAGATTTAGCTCAGTTGGTAGAGCGCTGCTGTGCAGTCTCTGAGGTCCTGAGTTTGATTCCGAGCACCGCAAAATGGAAGAAGGACGTGGCAACCCACTCCCAAGGCAATCCCGAAACAGCCATTGAAAACCCTATGAGGTTCGCTATGAGTCAGATACCGACTCAATGGCACCTAACAACAACAACAATCAAAAGTCCGAAATAAAAAATTCTCTAAAATCCAAAACACTTTTTGTGTCAGGTTAGCACTAAAATGAATAGGTTTTAGTACATTTTGTATTTCTCAATTATATATGTTTAACTTGTACTGATTCTCAAACAGGATTAATGAACAGGTTGAACAAGTTAGTTTTTATAAAACTCATTTCACTATCTTTGCAATTTCTAATATTTATTCACTATTTTCCCAATGGCCTTGGTAAAATTCTTCTTTAAATAAGGGAAATGAACCTATAATTTTGAATGAAAATTATATCTGCACTTCTTACCAGATGAGTATTCTTGAATAAGACACTGAATAAGTACTCTTGAATAAGACTGTCCCTTTTTTGAGCCTTTATGTCTTTGCAAAATATCTATACTAATAATGCATAAATGCCTGCAGCTGTAGCCCTGTGGCATCCGATTCCATCAGATCTCGGAAGCTAAGCAGGGTTAGGCCTGGTTAGTACCTGGATGGGAGACCGCCTGGGAACACCAGAAGCTGTAGGCTTGGGAGAAGGACCTGGACACCCCCTCCCAAAAATCAATCTGCCATTGAAAACCCTATGAAGAGCAGAGAAGCACTGACAATAGTGTTTCCCCTGTTGTACAGAGGGTCGCTATGAGTCGGATTCTGACTCGACGGCACCTAACAACAACAACAACAAATGCATAAATATATAAATCTTCAGGTTGAAGGATCAAATGAGACTCTGTATGTCAAAATGCTCCAAGATGACCAACAAGCCACATAATACTAGATGTTAGTATTTAACAACATATTTGTATATCATTAGGGAGAACATGATGGACTCATACTAAAGAATGTAAGCAAGTCAGGCATGGTGATGCATGCCTGTAATCCCAAAAGTAGCAAGGCTGAGATGGAAGATCATGGGCTTGAGGCCAGCCTGGGAAACTTAGACAGTTTCATGCTACTTTGTCTATATAGTGAGACCTTATCTCATAAAAAATAAAGAATATGAATAATCAATAAAGTTTAAGGAATTATATTATGCATGAGTATGTACATTTAACAGTAATCAGAATCATTTTTTCCCAAAAATACTAGGTTCAGGATTGTTAATATTATTAACATGGTATTTGACAAAAAAACTCTGAAGTTAAATAGTTTTATCAATAAATTTAGAGAACATAACATTTGGCTGTATTTGTGCTGATTCTAAAACTACAAAGATGATCAACAATGTTTTGGTCTTATAGACCTTGCACTTTCATGGGTGAAGAAAAAGATAAAGGAGCTAACAGAAAAAATAATTATAGCTTGTGATAAAGGTTATGAAGAAAGTATTTTGACAAGGTGGTCAAAAAGAGATATCTGAAATGAAACACAAGCTAGGACCCAAGGGCTGAAAAGGAAGCAGTCATTTGCAGAATCAGGTAAAGCTTGCTCTAGGTGGAGGAAACAGCAACTGCATGCAAAAGCATTATGAGAGATAAACAGATAGATAGACAGACAGACAGATGTGAATTCCCTAGAAGCTTAGTATATTGATGTGGCTGAACCATGGTAAACCCATGGGAAGAGGAAAAGAGTTGTCTTAGGGTTACCAAGAGTATATTCAAGGTTTAGAAAATCTCAAGTTATTAATTTGAATTTTATTAAACAATAGAGTGGAAATAACTATATGCATGCATTTGGTAATATGGTGATGAGATATTAAAAGTAACCTTGCATACACACAAAAATAAAACTAGTAAGAAGTCTTAGGGCATATAAAACTAATGGATGAAAACTCTCTTCAGTGGTTGCTGCTGATGGGGTAAGGTTAGGATTTTGCAAATAAGTACAAAGGAATCTTTTGAATGATACTTCAACTTTTGACAGAGGACTTGGATTATACAGATACGTGCAAGTCTAACTCATTGATTGAGTGGGCACTTTAAGATTCTTAATGACATGTGTGTCTGGAAATGTCATAATGAAATCCATTAATTTGTACACTAAAAATTACTAATAAAAAGAAAATAAACATATAAATCTTGTCAATTAAAAAAAACAGCCTTCCCCTTATGTGTAAAGGATAACTCAAAAATAAATAAATAAATAAACAAGCAAATTTTGAACTCTTGCTGACATAGATACTGAAGTTGGGGAAATAAATACAGTTGTCTGCAACCTGCTCTAAAATATAAAATAGAAAGAAGGCCATGAAGTGATGAGTGATTAGAATGTTGGCTAGATAAGTATAAAAGTAAGTATAGTATGATGCTATTTGTACAATATGGATGGTGGTTACATGGAAATTATTTGTAAAATTATTTCAATTTTTCCGTGATTATCTTTTTTCATAGGAATACTGGGGAGGGAGAGGCATGCAGAATAAAGTGGAAACCATTGAAAGTATGTTTCTAGATGGAAAGATTTCCAGAGATCTTGATAAATAAATATTATTTTGAGTCTCTCATGGGAGACAGAGTTGCATTCACTTAGTTACTGCACATTTACTGATTGTTGCTTGATACCAGTATCTCACAGACAAAGGAAAGGACAGTAGTGAGCAGAACAGGCATGGTCTCTGTTACCAAGGGGCTTAAAAGATGTTGAATATGTATTTATGAGAGAGATGGATATATTTAAGTCAAAGAAACTACACACCATACCCACATGCTTTTACTCTATGATTCCATACTGGCAAAGGTAAAAGACAAGGTAACAATTCTTATTCATGTCTGACAGCGGCTGGTAATAGAGGGAAAGACTGACTAAAGGAAGCAAGAAATGATTTTAGGATATGACAGAACTGTATAAAATTCTTGTAATGGTCTTTACCTCACATGTGTTTTCCAAAATTCATCTTATTGTACATATTACAAAGTAAATTTTGTTTTATGTAAATTATACTCCAATAGATCTGACTTTAAAAAATGAAAAATTAATAAAATGGTACATGGGTACACATATGGAGAAATATAGGGTCATATTTATTAAACCATATGACATCTACTAATGACTTCACTCATAGTGTTACTCACAGGAAGTAAAAAATACAAGAACAATGCTGATGGTTCTGTAACTAGCCATCAGCCCTTAAAGGAGAGGTACTTTGCCGATTCCCATAATTAGACATTCCTGACAGGGAATTCCCTTATATCTTTCAAAGTTGCAGTAAATTCATATCTTAAAGAATAAATTTTCAAAGGTTGTAAGCCATGTACCAGTAAATGTTATTCAGCTCAAAACAGACGTGGGTGTAGTGAAGAGCAATCTGCCTTTGCAAGGGATGCTTAGGAAGGTTAACATAAATGTTAATGGCAGTGCTACCTGGGAAGGTTATCCCCCAGCCCACAGATGAAAAGGCAAAGCAAGAATCTGAGAACATGAAATTATACTTTGTATTACCTGCCAGAGAATTTTAAATTTATAATTATAGTACTTAGAGATAGGTGAGAAAGTCCAAATCCTTGAAAAGTTTATATAGGATATTCTATGATATTAAAATGGCATATGGAACATTTGGCATTAATATGAGGGCAGTTGGTGAAAAGGTAGTCATTGAACTTATTTAATGTGAGATGGATACACATTTTACAGACAAAATTTTCTAACATATTTTAAACATTGGGACTTAAAATCCTAAACCTCAGTTAACTTATCTAAAGAATTTAAGTTAGTATTTATTACTAACTTAATAGGTTGATTTGAGTATTTTAAACATTGGGACTTAAAATCCTAAACCTCAGTTAACTTATCTAAAGAATTTAAGTTAGTATTTATTACTAACTTAATAGGTTGATTTGAGTATGAAATTGATGAAGACTTGAGTAGATGCTAACTGCCTTAAAAATTCAAGGTCTTATTTTTTATAAAATCCATAGAATCTATGGAAGTTTCTTTGATTTGTTGTTGTTGTTGTTGTTAGGTGCTGTTGAGTTGAGTTCAACTCCAAGCAACCCTATATACAGCAGATCGAAAAACTTCTCGATTCTGTGTCAGGCACATGATCTTATTTATATTTAAGCCCATTGTTGCAGACACTGTGTCAATCCATCTGGTGTAGGGTTTTCCTTTAGGACTCTTTCCTTTGCACTCTTAGTTTTTTTTTTTCCCCATCCTCATTCTGGAAGCACAAGGTTATTTCCCATTCGCATTTAGTAAGAAATATTACTATGTTCTATTTTAATGTATAATTATTATTATACATTAGCATCACTTTGGCCTATGTTTGTAGCTTATGCCCAGAATTTACTTGACATGTCTTCTAAGTTCTTTGTTCCTCCCTGGGCCTCGTTGTTGAGTATGAACACCTAACAGGTAAAGAACACATTGCAATTTGACATGAGGTCTGATTATACAGTAACCTGTAGATATCATAATATGGTTATGGGAAGGATAAAATGGATTTATGAATTGCTCCATGGGTATTCAGTAGAAAACTGAGACTATTATCTATAACAGGAAGTTAATCTCCAGCTAGAGAATATTGTTAATTTATACATTTATTCATTATAAATTATTCATTCATTCAACAACTTTTAGAAGGTGCTTCCTATATGCTAGACACAGTGATAGAAGTTGTGGATATGAAGAAACATTTTGTTTCCCTGACACAGCTTAGAAATGTACTGCAAATATTTTAAAAGTTTGAAAAATACAGCTCAGATTGAATTCTCACTCTGAAATAAAAAATATAATTGGGAGATAAAAATAATATATGAACATAGAGATAATAGATTCAAATTGAGCAGAAATATAATGGCTGTATCAATAGGCTCAAACACAAAATGATCATGTGCATGGAACAGTGTCGGATAGTATTTTGTTCTATTGTACATAGGGTTGCTATGAGCTGGTTTCAACTCAACAGCACCTAGACCAGTGAACATAGGTAATAGTATAATAGTATTTGGCTTTGAGATATATTAATTAATGCCCTGAAATACACACAGACAAACACAGACACACAGACACACACAGACACACACACACACACACACACACACACGCTATATATGTATACATACATTATGTATTACATTTAATAGAAAATGCTAAATAAAAATAAATGAATAAAAATCCATTACACATGTGTTTTGTACTCTTCAATACTTAAGGTGTCTGTTCTGGAATTTCTGAGATGAATAAAACACGCCTCTTGCCATCAGTGAGATCAAGACTTCAAGGGTGAATGTTGTATGAACTAATTTTTAGGAATTATAGATATTTATGCTAGTTACAATATTATGCAAAATATGTTGGGGTGTGGATGGTCAGGAAAGGTTATGCCTAGAAGGCAACTTAACTAGATCATGAAGAACGATGATGATTATGATTACAGTAGCTATGAGAATGTACTATTTGTCAGGGACAACTCTAAATAATTTGGCATAAATAAATAATTTTCATATAATCCTATTAGGTAGGTATTATTTATAATTCTATGTTACAGAAGACGAATCTGAGGCAAAAGAGGGTTAAGGAGCTTGACAAAAACTACACAGTAACTACCAGGCCAGCATAATCACACAGCATCCAAACTCAGAATAAGAAGGGTATAAGGTAGCATTCATTTAGAATCTGAAGGGCAAATAAACATACCTCCTGGAACCAGACTAGAAACCCAACAGAGAAGAGTGGTTGTGACTGTGGTGAAGTAAACACCATACTTCCCCAGAATGAATAGACTCTTCTCTTCCATTGAATATTGCAGGTGATAATGACGATCCTCATTTGCTAAAAGTTAGATCTGGCTTTTATGTGAAATCTTGACATATTCCTTAAAGGTTAGTAACTAATTCTCTCATTTCAAAGATCCTCTGAGTATCAAAGAAAGTGGTACTGTAATTTGGCATCAGGCCTGTTTATGATCTCTTAATTTAGGGAATTGGATTAAGGAAAATGAAAGTCTTAAAACCCTGCATGTTTTAGTAGGGATTTCTATCTCTCAAGCCATTGTCATGGATATATGTGCATCATTAGTTTCTACATAGGGTCACACCTTTGGTCACAGAATGACTTTTTACTCATAGTAGAGCACATGGTCTTTTCTCACTGGTACTGTTTCTTAACTCATAAAATATTTGGTATCTATTCACTTACATATCCCTTATTTATTCCTCACACCATCAAATCATATATTTCCTCCATCTTTAGACAGTTTGTCAAACTAAAATTCAAGACAGGATATGTGTTAGAACTAATATATTATTTAGTTAAAGTAATTATAGTTGTTTCCCCCAAAGAAAAGTTGTTATTACAGGCAGTGTGTGAAAAGGACCCCTATACACTGATGGTAGGAAGTTCAATTAGACCAGCTATCATGGAATCAGTATGAAAGTCCCTCAAAAATTAAAATTAGAACCTTTATATGACCTAGCTATATCATTTCTGGCTATGGATCCTAAATGATGAGTCAGTCTAATAAAGAGATACCTACATATTCATTTTTATTGCTGCACTATTCCCATTAGCCATGTTATAGAATCAGCCTAGGTGTCCATCAATGTATGAATGGATAAAGAAATTGTTTTATACATATATATATATATGTGTGTGTGTGTGTACACATATATGTGTGTTTGTATATATATAATTATATATACAAACACACATATATATGTGTGTATACACACACACACACACACATACATACACACATAATGTGGTAAATGGATGGAACTGGAGATTATCATGCTAAGTAAAATAAAACCAGTCTCACAAAGATAAGTATCAAATGTTTTCTTTCACATATGGAATCTTCTGGGATTGGGGAAGGTCATGAAAGTAAGGTGGGGATATTAGGGATATGGAAAGGAAAAGGGGGAGCTGTAAAGAGATATGAGGGTGTAACTGAGAGAGTGAATATGATAAAAGCACATTAAAGGAAGGTATGGAAATACCATAAAGAAACCCTTTACTTTGTACAGTTAATATATGCTAAAACAAAAATCAAAAAACAAACAAAAAAACCCTGAAACAATCAGCCATCAAAAACCATAGGGTCACTATGAGTCAAATCCAACTTGATGGCACCTAACAACTACAACAATAATAAAAAAGAAATTTGAAAAAAAAAGTTTTTATTAAACTGACTGTTCATCTTGCGTGCAATGACTTCATAAAATAGAGAGATTACAGTACATTTTCAGATGCGTAGGTTTTATTCCCCCAGACATTATACCTTGTATTTGATTATAGTTCCCACAGCATTCCCCATTCATACTCAGCATCTACTTGCTGTTTTGCATTTGGAATATGGAAGTCAAATTTCTGGAGGAGCCAAGACTATCTTGATGTATGTTATATGAAATGGATAAAACATTCCACATATGGGAAGCTTGAGGCTCCTAGTTAATCAATAAGAAAGCCACAGATTTTTAATTTCTCAAAGTCAAATTTAACCTTTTTGAATGCCCATACTACCAAATTGGAAACAAGCTCTATCATAGGCCCTACTGGATTTCCATGTCCACCACCCCACTCCGGGTTGAACAAAGAGCTTCAGAACCCTACATATTCAAGAACAGTGGCCAGAGCTGGGCGTTGTGGTGCACACTTGTAATCCCAGCGGCCTGGGAGGTGGAGCCAGGAGGATCGCAAGTTCGAGCCCAGAGGCAGTCTGTGTAATTTAGCGAGACCCTGTCTTAAAAAGTAAAAAAATGGGTTGAGGGTGGAGCTCAGTGGTCCAGCACTTGCAAAGCACGCAGGCACAAGGCCCTGGGTTCAACCCCCAGTACAAAAAAAAAAAAAAAAAGGAAGAAGAAAGAAAGAAAGAATAAAAGAAAAAAGAATAGTGGCCGGTTGTAATGAAACAGATCAGAGAAACCTAGCTTTCCCTAAGGGTGTTTGACTAGGGGCAATTACTGTTAATAATAGTTGAAAATTTTAACTTCATGTTAGGTTTTTATAGTAAGCACTTTTGATGTTTTAAATGAGTAATTCTGTGGAGAGTAGGCCAGTGGCTCTTTGACAGCTGACATACCTTTCCCCTGTGCTCAGTTTCCTCAAGGAGAGAGCTCTCAACCAAGCAGCCCCTTCTTTGGCAAGTGATCAGATTGTCCTCATGGCAAACTTGATGCTTTGAACACTCCAGGGTCACTCCAAGGAAACTCCAATCTGACTGCAGGGAACACTACTACTACAACTTCTGCAGTAGGAGGCCTTGCTCCAGTCATGATAATTTGCATAAAGTGAGTAAGGTCACTTTGAGACAAGCCTCCGTGAACTGTAGGTGACGCTGCCCATCTTGAATTTATTCTCACTCAGGACAGGAAGCAGAACTTCTCCTCAGTGACTTAGCAAAAATCTTATGATTGGTGATTATGTAAGGCTTGCGGTTGATAGAAGTAGGACCGTGCAAAGCATGTTATGTCCTTTTTTTGGCAATATAAAGAAGTCGTTTTTTTCACTTTTTTCAGGTCAGTCTAGGAGGCTTTCCCCCTGTGCACTGTCCCCCTCCTTGTGCTACAACCCTAACCCTCAGTAACACCTCTTCTGGATGTTTTTTATTGCCTACTTATGGTCTTTATCATAGGTAGAGTGGGCAGAGCTGGCAATACTATGTGCTGACAAAACTCTGCACCACTTGCAGTTGCGGGCACTCAGCAGTAGCAGACAGAAGATGGTTAGAGAGTGATCTCAAGGCTGTAAGCCCATAGGCACTCCCATGATGTAAGCTTTCAGTTCACTGAGCAGCTAGGAGACGGCAGAAGAATTCCAGATTGTGGCCAGGAGCAGAGAGTTTTAAGACTATGAAGTACTTTAGAAGTACTAAGGAGGTAAGAGGTGATGGAGAAATAAGAATATGGAAAACAAGAGGCTACAAACAGCAAGCCAAGGTCACTGGAAAAATTCCAGGGAGCTCTCAAGAGTTAAGAACTGAGGGTTCTGACAACTGAAATTCAAGAGCTGTAACACTAGGTGCTGTTAAGAATGCAGAGTCTCAACACCCAAACCTGAGGAGTTCTAAAAGTTCCTCATAGGTGCAGGGCTACTGGCTTTGAAAGCTCAGCTCTTGCTTCAACCTCAGCACCTAGAGATACGTTTCTGGCTATGGAAGCTTAGGGCCTAGAATGATAAGCATCTGAAGTTTGAAAGCCTGCCCTATGATTCGCTCCCATTCAGAAGCTCAGGGCTGTCAGCTACTTGTTGACTTTTCATGATTTTCATCCAAATAGAGCAAAAGGACTCCAAGACAGTCATTTATGGCACTAATATTTTCACTGTCCAAGTGCAGAATATATGCTGCACCAATTAAGTCTGAGCTAAGTTTTAAAATCGGGTATTTAACAAAGCAAGCCCTCAGGATCTATGATACCTGGGCAAAGACATGACCCAGCGATTTCTCTGTGAGATTTTCCCACGTTCCCAATGCTCTGTATGGACACAGGTAAAAGACAGCTCCTGAGGCTCTGCTTCTCCAGGCGACCCTAGCAGGCATATTGCTGTAGTTCTCACTCTTTGTAGACCTAGATAGAATCTAATGAACTCTACTCCAGGAGCCTATTTTAAAAATAAAATCACTGCTTTGGCCAAGTTTTAAAGACTGGAATTGAGGGTAAACAAAATCCTAGGTGTGGATGAAAACAAAGGGAAATTACCTACAATTTATTTACTTAGTCCAAAAGAAATCCTTGCCAGATACAGTTCTGGATAGCAGTTCCAGTGTTAAACAAAACAAGGTTTCTGCTAACATGGAGCTTAGATTTTACAGAGAATAAAATAACTAAGCAATTTTACTTGTTCAGTTAATGATAAGTACTTTGGAGAACAATAATGTAGAATAAAGGAAGAAAAATGGTGGAAGTAAAATACATATGGTGATATTAGTAAGAGTGTGAAGAGGGTGAATTGTTTTCTTTTCTTTTTTTTTTTTTTTTTTTTTTTCTTTTCCTTTTCTTTTCTCTCTCTCTCTCTTTTTTTCTTTTGGCTGTACTGGGGGTTGAATCCAGGGCCTCATGGTTGGATGCTTTGCAAATGCTGTAACACTGAGCTGCACCTCCAGCCTTTTTTTTTTTTTTCTTTTTTTAAATCTTTGTGAGGCAGGGTCTCCCTAAATTATGCAGACTGCTTCTGTTCTCGAACTTGCAATGAATAGGGTGAACTATCTGCAAACCTGAATAACATTATGAAGGAGGACATGTAAACATATAGTAGTATTGCTTTTATTTTTTCTCCTTTAATTTTTTCCTCTATGGATTTGTATAATAATGGCACAGTGTCAGAGAATGTTTTTTCCTTTGTAGTTAGGGTCGCCGTGAGTCAGACCCAAATCCATGGACCCTAACATCAACAAGAAGTCATTTTCATTATAGAAATAAAGGGAAAGGTGTTTTTACTTTACCTTTTCTAACAATTGAACTGGGTTAAAGTTAAACTCAGAAAATACAAGTAGTTTTATGTTCACAAAGTTGATAATTGGTAGAGTCAGGATTCTTATCAAGTTCAGGGTGATTCCAAACGTGTGGCTTTTCCTGATACATGCTATTGTCTCAGTTGTCACCCTAGTTTACAGTGGACAAGATGCAATTGTATTGTTCATTTGCCAGGAATAAGTGGTGGCTTATCACAGTCCCACATGTCCAATACACATCCCATTGACTATCTTCTTACCCTTACAAGCAGACAAGTCTGCAAATCTCCACTTTCCAATTAGCCAAGTTAATGAAGCTCTTTAAAGAAATCCATAAAGCCTACCATCGTGGTGCTGACATTTAGTAACTTCTGGATAATGGTCTCTAGGCCCTTTATTAAAAAAAATATTGTATTGTGCTTTCTGAAATGCTGACTCTGAGTCTTCCATAGAGTGGAAGGGGGTGGGTAGCCTTCTGAGCATCCTAAACCTGTGGATAAACACAGAAATGGCAATTTTAATAGTCATACCAAATCAGAGGCCACCCTTAATATAGCTGTCTTCCATCAAGAAATAGCTTTCTTGAAAGCTTTAGCTTTCTGAGTGAGGCAAAGAGGCTGGGAGCAAAAATAAAGGGGGAAAGAGAAGAGCCTGAAGCTGAGACTCATGAGACCCCAAACAAGTCCAGCAATATAAAAATGGTTCAGTATGGCAAAAAGGAATCAGGCAAGGAACTGTAGTCCTCAAAACTCAGAGCAGTGTAACCTCCATAAACCTTGATTTTCTGTCCGATAAAATATAGACTTTTTTTTCCCTGAAATCGATATTATGGTAAAATCCACACTTGAGCTACAGTTGGGGATATGTTATATTCCCATTGAAGGAATTACAGTTTTAAAAATAGACATAGTGATATTCACATTCAGTTTGGATAATATTGACAAGTAGAATGAATAAAATGTTTCTAATATTTTCTCTACAGTTTGAAAGCACACTCCTGCTCCTTCAGTCCATCATATAACCTGACTCAGATGTACAGCTTGTTAGAAACTGGCTTTGGCTTTCCATTTGATCACTCATTTTGGTCACTTGAAGCATTTATCTATTTGTATTTTACTATATTCATCAAAAGCTAGTTAAATGGTATATAATATATAAACTATTCTTAGGTCCCCACATGTCTGTCAGTTTGCCGTACTCTGGAGCTGGTGTGTTGCTGTGATGCTGAAAGCTATGCCACCTGTATTACAGACACTGGTAGGATCACCCATGTTGGACAAGTTTCAGCTGTGTTTTCAGACTAAGTCAGACTAGGGGGAAGGTCATGGCCAACTTACTTCTGAAACAATTAGCCACTGAAAACCCTATGGATAGTAGAGAAACACCATCAGATATAGTTCCGGAAAATGAGCCCACCAGATTAGAAAGCTCTCAAACGACAACTGGGGAAGAGTTGCCTCCTCAAAGTAGAGTGACAGGAATGGACTAAAATTCCACATACCCCCATTTGCTGATGTGGCATGACTCAAAATGAGAAGGAACAACTGTAAACATCCATTAATAATTGGAACATGGAATGTTCATAGCATGAATCTAGGAAAATTAGAAATTGTCAAAAGGGAAATGGAGTGAAAAGCATCAACATTCTAGGCATCAGAGAGCTAACATGAACCAGCTTGGGCCACCTTGAATTAGATAATCACATGGTCTACAGTGAGGGTAATGACAGATTAAAGAGAAATGGGATTGCACTCATCATCAAAAAATACATCTCAAGATCTGTCCTGAAGTACAATGTTTTCAGTGATAGAATAAGCCTACAATATTAACTGGAAGTTAATAATATTCATAATGTGCATGTTAACTGGAAGACCAGTTAATATGAATATTATTCAAATTTGTGCACCCATCACTAAGGCCACAAATGAAGACAGGAAGATTTTTACCAGCTTCTGCAATCTGAAATAGATCAAACATGCAATCAGAATATACTGACAATTACTGGTGGCTGAAATACGAAAGTTGGAAACAAAGAAGGCCCAGTAGTTGGAAATTATGGCCTTGGTGACAAAATGATGCTAGCGAATACATGACAGAATTTTGCCAGACTAATGACCACTCATTGTAAATACATTTTTCACCAACATAAATAGTGACTATACACATGAAATTCACAAGATGGAACATATAGGAACCAAATTGAACACATTTGTGAAAAGAGATGATGGAAAAGCTCAATATCAAAAGTGAGAACAAGACCAAGCACTGCCTGTGAATCAGACTATCAACTGGTTATATGCCACTTCAAATTGAACCTGAAGAAAATTAGAACAGGTGTATGAGAGCCAAGATATAAACTTGGGTATACCACACCTGAGTACAGAGAAGACCTCAAGAACAGGTTTGATGCATTAGACACTAATGATTGAAGACCAGATGAGTTGTAGGATGACATCAAAGCCATCAGTCATGAAGAAAGCAAAAAGTTATTAAAAATACATTGGAATAATAAAAGACTAAATTACCTGTCATAAGAGACTCATAAACTTGCCCTTGAATGACAAACAGTCAAAGTAAGAGGAAGACGTGAATAAGTTAAAGAACTAAACAGAATATTTCAAAGGGCAGCCTGAGAAGACAAAATCAAATATTATAATGACATGTGCAAAGAAGTGTAGATACAAAGTCAAAAGGGAAAAAAACATGTTCTGGTTTTCTCAAGCTTAAGGAATTGAAGAAAAAATTCAAGCTTCAAATGGCAATAGTGAAGGATTCTACATGGAAAATATTAATGTAGGAAACATCAACAGAAGTACGAGAAATAGAGTCATTACACTGAAAAGAAGTTTGGGATGACCAACCATTTCAAGAGGTTGCATATGATCAGAAAGCAATGGTACAGAATGAAGAAATGGAACCTGCCTTGAAGTAATTTGCAAATCATAAGGCTCCAAGAATTGATGATATACCAAAAGAGATCTTTCAACAAACAGATGCAGCACTGGAAGTGTTAACTTGTTTATGTCAAGAGATTTGAAAAACAGCTACCTGGCCAAGGGATTGAAAGAGATATACATTTGTTCGAATTCTCAATAAAAGGGACCCAACCAAATGTGGAAATTATCAAACAATACCATTAATATCACATACAAGTAAGATTTTGATAATGTTTATTCAAAAGTGACTGCATCAGTATATAAACAGGGAACTGCTAGAAAATCAACCCAGATTTAGAAGAGGGTATGGAACCGGTGACATCATTGCTAGTGTCAGAGAATACCAGCAAGATGTCTATCTATGTTTTATTGACTATGAAAAGGCATTTGCCTGTGTGGATCACAATAAATCATGGATAACATTGTGAAGAATGGGAATATCAAATCACTTAATTGTACTCATGGAGGAATCTGTATGTTGACCAAGAGATAGTTGTTCTTACAGGACAAGGAAAAATTGGTTAAAGTCAAGAAGGGTAGGCATCAAGATATATCATTTCAGCATACCTCTTCAATCTCTACGCTGAGCAAATAATCCAAGAAGCTGGACTTTATGAAGAAGAACATGGCATTAGGATTGAAAGATTCATTAACACCCTGGGTTATACAGATGACACAACTTTGCTGAAAGTGAAGAGGATTTGAAACAGTTACTGATGAAGATCAAAGAACTCAGTCTTCAGTATGGATTGTGTCTCAACACCAACAAAACAAAAATCCTTACAACTGGGCCAGTAAATTTCATGATAAATGGAGAAAAGATTGAGATTGTCCAAGATGTTGCTTTGCTTGGTTCTGAAATCTACACCCATGGAAGCAGTAGTGTAGAAATAAAAAGACAAATTGCATTGGGAAAAGTTGTAGCAAAATTCCTCTTTAAAGTGTTGATAAATAAAGATCTCTCATTGAACACCAAGCTGTGCCTGCCTCAAGCCATGGTATTTTCAGTTTTATCATATAATTGTGAAAGATGGACATTGAGTAAGGGAGCGAGGAACAGAGCTGATGCTTTTGAATTATGATGTTAGAGATGAATACTGAATATACAATAGACTGCCAAAGGAACCATCAGATCTGTCCTATTAGAAGTGCTCCTTGGAAGCAAGGATAACTAAATTGTGTATTACATACTTTGGACATGTTGTGAGCAGCGACCAATCCCTGGAGAAGGACACCATGTTTGGGAGAGTGGCAGGTCAACCAAAAAAGGAAGACCCTCAACTAGATGGATTAGCACAGTGCCTGCAATAATTGGATTAAACATAAAAAAGATCAGATGCCTGGCACAGAATTGTGAAGTGTTTCCTTCCATTGTAAATAGGGTCACCTTGAGCTATACCTGACGCGATGGCACCTAACACCACCAAAATTCTTATTTTTTTTACCTACATGTATATTTTGTTTTTCCCTATTATATCAAAAGCTATGAGAAATTAGCTGTCAGTGAATTTGTCACCCACTGCCATTTCAGACCTGTGCTGATGGTACATATTTCCACTCATGTCTTCATGTTAATATCTACTTATCCCTTACATTGCACCATACATTGGATTAGGTGCTAGAGGACTAACAAAAACATAATTCCAAATTGATATATCATTGAGAGGGACAGAAACTCTTAGATTCTTTCTGTATCCCATGTCCTATAATCCTATTTACAGTAGTGGGATTAGAAATAAGAAGTATTTCAGCCATCAAGGAACATCTCACAGCTACTGACCAGAATAAAAACAATAACATTTAATCATCATATGATTTTTTTGTGGTTGGAGATAGCCTTTGAAGACAGATGGGCACACTAGAGGAGCTTTTGTGTATTCCTAGGAGCAAGGCACCTTGACCTAAATCCAAAGTAACACAGTATTGAGACATCTATTCAGTGTATCTGGATTCCTATTGCTGTTATCATCTCTGTACCTCATCTGACACTGATACATAAACCAATTCTTCCTATACTTCAAAATTAATGAATAATTCCTTTACCTCTCTTTTGCTGTTAGCATGGTGGAACTGAACTGAAGAATTCAGTATTTACCTATCCTTGGACACATATGTTGGATTATTTACAGTGTGTCACACAATATTCTGAGTACTCATTGTGCTTACATCTTGACTGGAGATCATGGCACAGTAGGGCATAGATTATGAATAAACAGCAACAAAAACCCTACTAGATACAGAAAAATGTATTCAAATAAAATTGTAAAATGTGGTGTGATCAAAAGTAAATGTGGTCAGTGTAGACTGAGGGGTCATGAAACCTGTACTCATCAAGGACAGACAGCTTTAAGCTATATTATGGCAACAAACTTCCAACTAACAAAAACTCAGTATCTATTTCACATTACTCAAACTTGAAGTGATTCTGGGAACGATGTTATCTGAGTCTCCATGATTTTATATATGCATTGTCTAGTGCAAAAGCAACCTGATGGTTTCTCATATAAGGAGGAAAGAGTGCCCATCTTTAAATGGACAACTGGTTTTCTTCAGCCCTACAGTACTATCCATGCCTCTCACTTACATTGATTAACCAAAACTGGGCACTTGTCAAGGTTAACTTGAAAGGACTGGAAATTATGGGGAATAACCCAAAGTACATTTCTATCTCTGCTACAGATGTCCTTTCTAAGTGATTAACCATAGACTGAACTCTAAATAAGAAGAAACCAGTAAAGAGAAGATTAAGGTAAAGAATATTCCAAATACAGAAGGTAGCATCTAGAAAATGCCATAAGCTATGAAAGTTCTTGACATACTCACAGGAAAGAGGAAATACCAGTGTGGCAGGAGCTTGGACAGATGACGTCGAAGGAAAGATTTGGAAGAGTAGGACAAAGAACAAGAGAGGTCAGCAGAAAACAGACCTCACAGTTTTTGTCTGTCGGTTTTTCTTAAGGATTTTATTTTAGTTTACAGAGAGGTTATGAAGATAGGAGTAGCATTTCCATTACCTACATTCAGTTTCCTATGAACATCCTACATGAAAATGGCTCACGTCACTACCAATGTGCCAATATTGATAAGTTACACTTAACTACAAACTATTCAGATGTCCCTAGTTTTGTTTATTTTTTGTTTGTTTACCAAATCTCTTTTATATGTTTCAGAATCCAATCCAAGATATCACATTATATTTAGTGATCATGTCTTCTTAGGCTTCTCTTGACTGTGATAGATTCTCAGACACTACTTTTAGTCACCTCAAAACTTGTGAGAATAGTCAGATATTTGTAGAATGTATTACACTGGGATTTGTGTGATCTATTTCTCATGATTACAGAGGAGTTACTTTAAGAAAGAAAGACAGGAATCTCCAGTCCTATCAAGGGTACATGTTATCAATATACTTTCTGTTATTCTTGATTACTGGACAAATTGTGATTTTCTGGTTTCTCCACTGCAGAGTTGTTCCTTTTCCTCCTTTCCATACTGTACTTTGGAAGGACATCATTATGCACAGACATCTCTCAAAGAATGGATATTATGCTTCTCATCCTTGTAGGGTGTATATACATAAATTATTTGAAATTGTCCTGCATATTTTTGTCTAGTTTCCAACACTTCTTTATTCAAACAGTTATTTATACCAGGATAGTACTATGAATATTTATTATTACTTTAGGTTATAATCAAACACTACCCTTCCCTCCCTTCAAATTGTTCCAGGTTTGGCCATGAAGAGCTCTTTCCTTTATATTCTGTGTCCCTTTCACATTTCCTCCCCTTTTTTCCCCCAGTACTGGGGATTGAACCCAAGGCCTTGCAACTGCATGTGCTTTGCAAGTGCTACAACACTGAGCTGCCCCCTCAGCTCATTTTTTTACTTTTTGAGAGAGGGTCTTACTAAATTACACAGACTACCCCTGGTCTCGAATTGTGATCCTCCTGCGTCTGCCTCCTGAGTCACTGGGGATTAAAGGCGTGCACCACTGAAACCAGCCACATTTTCCCTCATTGTAGATTTTGAGTACTTCCTTATTTTCTGGTACTATGAGTTGTTTCAGGCTCATCTTGAACATTTTTCTGCCCTGATATCAGAACTAGTCATTTCTCTAAGTATCTTTGTTTGGTTTTATTGGAGAATAGTACTATAAACTGTGATCTGGGTGTGAGGTGTAAACATTGCTACTGACCTGTTGTTTCCTCTAAGCCCTCTGATCTTACAGAACAAGGAAATGTATACATATGAATTAACCATGTAGTGCATACACAAATATTTACAAATATTTCTATATATGTTGTTTTTTTATCTATGTTAATATGAATTTATACTGATTTTTTTTTGTTTGTTTGTTTGCAGTACTGGAGGTTGACCCCAGGGTCTTGTGCTTGCATGCTTTCCAAGTGCTGTACCAGTGAGCAGTGCCCCCAGCCCATTTTTTACTTTTTGACACAGCATCTTGCTAAATTACTCGACTGGATTTGAACTTGTGATCATCCTGCCTCCTTCTCCCGAGTTACTGGGATTACAGGTGTGTGCCACCATGCCTGGCCTATATGGATCTTTTTAAATGCAGTCCATACACATATTGATCATTCTGTTCTTTCCTTGTCTGTTGCCTTCAGCTCCAACAGTGGGAGCTCTGACTTCTACCACCTATCAGTCATTTACTTAATTGTTCAGTTCCACGATACATACTTAATTCTTTCAGAAAGTAGTTTGAGAAGGATGGGGGCCCTCAGGTCAATTAAATGGTAACAGGGAAGTGCACTTTTTTGGCATAATGAAAAGAGAAATCTTAGTGAATTAGTAGAAATCAAACCCAAAACAGAATGAACTGCAAGTAAAATTGGAGGTGAGAAGGGAGTGATTTTGAATATAGTGACATTTCAATGAGATCTGCCATGAAAAATGGGGTAATAGAATGAAGGACATGGGGGAAAATTTGTAAGAATCTGAGAGGATATATAAACAAGAGGGTTCTTTTTTTAAGTCCATTTTCTCAGCCAGGCATAGTAGTACCTACCTGTAATCCCAGGAGTCAGGAACCTGAGCCAGGAGGATGCAAGTGTAAGGCAAGAGGCAGCCTGTGAGAGCCTGACATACAATAAAAAATTAGAAAGAGGAGCTAGAGATATTTGGTAGAGCACTTGCATGTATGAGGCCCTGTGTTCAACCCCCAAGTATGGAAGAAAGGAAGAAAAAAAAGAAAGAAAGAAAGAAAGAAAGAAAGAAAGAGGGGTGGTGGAGATAGGAAGGGAGGAAGGGAAAGAACATTTTCTTTACTTCTTAGCGACTGTAGAAATTCCTTCTATGGCTTTTCTCAGAGACCTCCTCCCGAGCTGTGATCAGCCATCCTTACAAGAAAGGAACCTAACGCCCTTATAAGACACGGCACTCCCTTGTGTTGTAACTCTGATCATTAAAAAAATGATTTCAGACCAATACCCACCATAGTACAAGTTCCACCTACTGACCCTCATTTGCCCTCAGAAGCAACCTAAAATGAAGTCCAATACTTTGACTAGTATTTATCAAGTACAAAATTTGATCTTCCTGGCTAAGGTTAAAGGACACAAAGGCAAGATTTACACAAAGGCAAGATTTTGTCTCATTATCAGTTTTGTCCAACATGGTAGCTTCCTTCCTTTGTCTTCTCTCCATTGCAATGCTCTTTATAAGTGTGAACATAAAGTTATTCTAGATTAATAAACAAAGTGGAAATATATGACATCCAAATTTTAAGTGCATCCTATGAAGTTTCAGTCTTTGCAATGCTTAAGGTATCATATTCAATGAAAAAAGATAACATTTACTCAATGTAAATGGTCCAGTGTTTCATACCCTAATCACCTTTGACCCTCATCAAGGCCCTATTAGGAAATGTCATACAGCCGTCTTTTATAAAAGTGAGGCTCAAAAATGTTTAATACATTCCTAAAATTCATCATCATAAAATTAATATGTATATTTCTCTCTGACAGAATTTTAAGCATATACTTTTTAAATCTATCATGCTTTCTTGTTATTGTAGACATCTGCTCAGGTGGATTTAACTACTTATCATCCACTCAAATTGTTTTGGTCCCCAAATCTCAGCCTATGTCAAGAAGTTGAATATATTTTTTACTACTTCAAAGTGAATGATGAAAGATGATTTTCATATTCAAGTGGTGATTCTAGCTATGATTGAAAATACATGTATAATTGGGCAAGTTTTGGATACACAGGTGCAACCACAAGCATTTTGTAATATTTGTAGTTGCTTCCCTCTTGATAATCTACATTTAGTCTCTGTTGCAACAGGCTGCTCCATTTATGATCTTATTCTTGTGATTTTCTGCATAAAGATTTCAAAAGCTTCCAATAACATACAAAATTATAGTCAAAGTCTAATTACTGTGTCATACACAACATATAAAGAGTTGGCCCTAACCAGTCATCCCAAAGCCATACTAAACTACTAACCCCAAACTCACTGACAGCTGAAGCGGTACAGGCTGCCCACAATATCCTGTCATTCATGATGCCCCATAGGGCTCCCAACAGCATAAGGGTCTTACTTGCTCATTTGCTGAAAATTTTACTCCTCCCATTTTCCATTTGATTGAATATTACACGCTTATTAAGATTCATTTGCAGGGGAAATTTTCCACACATCCCAGGGCATAAAAAATAGGTAGCCTGGTATATGGCCACAGCTGTGTAACAAGATAGTGAATATTACCTTGAGTCAACCAACCTGGAAGTACTTGAAAAGAGAAAGTGTCTAATTCATCTTTGTTCCTCTTTATCATCTAATATACCCAGCAGTATAATATACCCAGCATCTAATATACCCAGCCCACAGTTGGCACTGAATAAATATATGTGTCATGAAGACATATCTGCCTACAGTCACTCCCACATGAAAACAAAAGGCAAATTTTACCCAAGAATATCATTCATTTGGTTAAAATAGTCCATATCTTCAATCTATTATGACTCACTTGATCTGATCCCAAAACACTTCTTCAGCTTAATTTCCTATCTGCCTTCCTCCCACTCATTGTTTTCCAACAAGTTTATGAGATTGGAACGAATATTTTCCTATTTCTCAAAAAAGAAACTGAACTGCAAAGTTATGTTTTTAGTTGTTGTTGTTGTTTGTGTTTTTTTTTTGTTGTTGTTGTTCCATCTTCACATCAATAGAACAAGATCAAACATCCTAATATTTTGTTTGGAATTCTGGTGCGCTTTTCACAACTCTGTGGCTGCCCTTGACACTTGCTTCCACCTGCTCAAAATATGTGCAGCATGTGGGAAGTAGTTAATATTTCTCTTAAATCACAATGTCTTTAAACCATGCTTTAATCCACATATAATACTCTATATTCAGATATAAGTAATAATTAGGTTTGTTGTTGTTAGTTGCCGTCAAGTGGGTGTCTGACTCATAGTGACCCTACATGTGACAGGCAAAACACTATTGTCAGTGCTTCTCTGCTATTCATAGGGTTTTCAATGGCGGATTGATTTTTGGGAGTGGGTTGCTGGATCCTTCTCCCAAGACCAAAACACCTGGTATTCCCAGGTAGTCTCCCATCCTAGCACTAACCAGGCCCAACTCTGAGATTTGGTGGGATCAGACACCACAGTACTATGGCTACAGGCAAAAGAACTAGGTTGTTATTGTTTTTGTTAGGTGCTGTCAAGTTGGTATCCGACTCACAGCAACCCTCTGTACAACAGGGGAAACACTATTGTCAGTGCTTCTCTGCTGTTCATAGGGTTTTCAATGGCAGATTGATTTTTGGGAGGGGATTGCCAGGTCCTTCTCCCAAGCCTACAGCTTTCGGTGTTCCCAGGTGGTCTCCCATCCAGGTACTAACCAGGCCTGACCCTGCTTAGCTTCTGAGATCTGACGCGATCAGATGCCACAGGGCTAGGTAGGTTACTATAAATCGTATACTACTCATAGTATCTTCCCTATGCTTACATTTATTTTTAAACCAAGTTTTGTAGAAAGAACCTTTCTACAAGCTTATGTTATTTCTGCCCTATTAAACTCTCTGAAAACTAAAATGTGCCTTAGCACATTGCCTTGAATCTAGTAGGTGCTATCACTCTGATGTCCTATCTCTTCAGATTTCAAAGCTAAGCAGGGTCAGGACTGGTTAGTAGGATGGGAGACCACCCACCAGGTGCTATAAGCTTAAGAGAAGGACCCCACAGCTCACTCCTAAAAACCCTATGGATAGCAGAGAAGCACTGACAATAGTGCTGGACATGGTACAGTGTACAGGAATGTTTCCTTCTGTTGTACACAGGGTCTCTATGAGTCAGGCTCGACTCAATGGCGCCTAACAACAATAACAACAAAACTGAGATTATTTCTTTAGATACCAGCCATTTTATTTACAATTGGCCAAGGAGACATATTTGAAGTCCTGAAGTCTTAACTGCCTGCAGCCATAGCCCTCTGGCATCCAATTCCTTCAGATCTTGGAAGCTAAGTAGGGTCAGGCCTGGTTAGTACTTGGATGGGAGACCTCCTGGGAACACCAGGTGCTGTAGGGTTGGGAGAAGGAGCAGGCAATCCATTTCCAAAAATCGATCCACCATTGAAAATCCTATGAGTAGCAGAGAAACACTGACAATAGTATTTTTTTTTTTAGAAATTTTTAATGTACATCATAATGTGACTCATTTTGACATGCTTTTCATTGTGACAATTTTCATATATGCAATTTGATAAACATTATTCATATAGGTTATCCCTTACCCTCCCCTATGTTTCCCCCCTCCCCCCTTCCTATCTAAGTTTCCCATCCAAGTCTTCTCTATCTTTTACTATGTAGTATTTTTCTATATGTCTAGTATTTCACCTGTTGTACATAGGGTCACTATGTGTTGGATACCAACTTGACAGTACCTAACAACAACAAAGTCTTAGCTGGAATAATACCTGAATGATGTATAACAAATAAGATTCAAGTAGGAGAAACAGAGTGTAGTGAGAAATCCACACAAAGATACTGATGCCAAAACTCCTCTTTGTTTACCAATAAATCTGTTTTCATCACAGTTCAACATACATGCCAGAAGCTGGTGAGAAATGTCTTCATTTATTGAAGAATTCTGCAGTGGTAATGGAGTATAGTCTACAACTAGACGCTGGAAAATTTCTTTCAGTTTTACTCTCTTGGATTGTGCTATACATTCTGACCAGGAGAAAACCACTCACCTGTTCACGGATGCAATATGCCAAAATATATCTTTTCATTTTTGTAGTACTGGGGGTTGAACTCAGAATCTCATGCATACTAGACAAGTGCTCTAACACTTAGCTGCATGCTCAGCCCTTGTTTACATTTTATTTTGAGACAAGATTTCCTTAAGTTCCGTCTGCTGCCTCTGACATTGAACTTATGATCCTCTTATCTCAGCCTCTCATTTTATGCCACATTAGTCTCATCTATTTGGGGTTACAGGTATGCACCATGGTGTCCAGCTTAAAATATATCTTGTTTTTAAAGAAGTGTTTTTTATAAAAATTATAATATTCATAATTATAAAAATAATATCCACTGCAGAATTTTTTAAAAAAGAAAAGGAATATATAAAAGTTAAATTTGTCCCATAATTCATACCAGCTAGAAATAGTGAGTATTAATATATGGTACTAGTTTTGGTACTGAGCAAATGTAGAATTTTTTGTTCAGTTTATTTTATGGGATCATAAATTGATTCTATTAGGAAACTAGCTTGTTTCACTAAATAATGTATCATGCACATATTTTCCATGTCATTAACTTTTTTTATAATATCAGATTGATGGTTACATGAAGATTATTTTATGTAATGCAGAAGTTGAATAAACTAATCTATTATTATTAAATATTTAGGGTCATCTAATATTCTACACTGCTATTACAATCACGCTATAACTTATACCATGTGACTTGACTTCTCTGGCCCTCAGTTTTTTTCTAATTTAACCAAGGAGGTGAAATATCTCTTCAAAGATTGCAAAACTTTGGTTGAAGATAGACTTAATAGGACACAAAAGTGGAAAGATATGCCATGTACATTGGTTAGAAAAATCAATATCCTTAAAAATCTACATACATTACCCAAAGTGATATACACATTCACATCAATACCTATCAAAATACCAATGATATAATTTGAAGAACTGGAAAAAAATAGTCCTGAAATTTACAGGAAACCACAATTATCCTAAATAGAAAAAGAGCCATCTTGAGGAAAAAGCAAATTAGAAGGCATCATACTAGTTCACTTCAAAATATGCTACAAAGCTGTCCTAATCAAAACATCAGGGTGTTGTCACAGAAAGAGACACATAGACAAATAGAATACAATAACAAGTTTAAAAGTAAACCTAACTGTATATGGAAAATTGAGTATCAATAAAGATGCTAAGAATATTCATTGAAGAAAAGACCCCCTTTTAAATAAATAATTCTGGGAAAATTGGATATCACCACACAGAAGAATGAAATTAGAGTTCAAATTCCCATCAGTTAGAAAACTCAACCCCATATGGACTAAATAATTAAATGTAAAGCATTAATCTGTGAAAGGACTAGAAGAAACAATAGAAGAAACATTTCTGGACAATGTAATGGGTGAACATTGTTTGGTCAAGAACAAAAAGTTGGAAAAAACAAAGCAAAAATAGACAAATGGGTAACATAAAACTGAAAAGCTTTTGAACAATAAAAGAAATAATCACCAGAGTGAAGAGTCAATATAGGAATGGGAGAAAATATTTGCAAACTATGCATCTGGAAAGGGGTTGACATCTAGAATGTATATAGACTCCAACAAGCCCAAATTGTTGTTATTGTTAGGTGTTCTTCAGTGGAGTCTGACTCATTGTGATCCTATGACCAACAGAATGAAACTTTCCCTAACACCGTGCCAAGCACATGATTTTTTTTATGTTTAAGCCCATTGTTGCAGGCATTGTGTCAATTCATCTAGTTGAGGGTATTCCTTTTTTTCATTGCCCTGCCACTCGGACAAACATGAAGTCCTTCTCCAGGGACTGTTCCCTCCACACTACATGTCCAAAATATGTTAAGACACAGTCTACCATCTTTGCTTCCAAGGAGCACTCTGATTCCACTTCGTCTAGAACAAATTTGTTGGTTTTCTTGGTAGTCCATGGTATATTCAGTATTTGTCTCGAGCACCATAATTCAAAAGCATCAGTTCTTCTCCTTTCTCCCTTACTCAATGTCCAGCTTTCACAAGCAATGATGAGAATGAAAATCACATGGCACGAGTCAGGCACACCTTTGTCTTCAGTGTGACATCTTTACTTTTCAACATCTTAAAGAGATCTTTTGCAAAACCTTTTCCCATAGATCTCTTCCAATCTTCCATGAAGCTCTTTTCCAAATCTCTTGGCATAAACAAGCACCTCCAGTGCTACAACAATTTGTATAAACATCTCAATTACTATTCTGTCAATTTCTGGAGCCCTGGGTTTTGCCAATTCCTTCAAGGCAGCTTCCACTTCTTCCTTCAGTACCACTGGTTCTAATCATATCAGTTTGCCATATTGGAGGGCTTGCATATTGCTGTGATGCTGAAAGTAATGCCAGTGGTATTTTAGATACCAGCAGGGTCACCTATGCTGAATATGTTTGAGCTAAGCTTTCAGACAAAAAATCTCCATAGCAGAACAACAATAACCTTATTTAAAAATGCAAAATAGATCTAAACAGTTCTTAAGTGAAGATATATAAATGGTCAACAAGTACCTGAAAAAATTCTCATCATCACTACTTATTGTTAGGTGCCGTTGAGTCGGTATCTGACTCATAGTGACCCTCATAGGGTTTTCAATGGCTGACTGTTTCAGGATTGCCTTGGGAGTGGATTGCCAGGTCCTTCTTCCATTTTTGCAATGCTGGGAATTGATCTCGGGACCTCAGAGACTGCAGCTCAGTGCTCTACCAACTGAGCTAAATCATCACTACTAGGGAAATAAAAATCAAAACCACAATGAGATATCACCTCACTCAAGTATGAATGGCTATTACTGAGAAGAATAAAAATGACAAGTGTTGGTAAATATGTGGAGAACAGAGATCTCTTATACATGTAGTGAGTCTGTATTTTATTACAGATGTATAGAAAAGATTATGGAATTGTATGAAAAATTATAAGTAAAACTACCATATGATTCACCAATTCCACTGGCAGGTATATTTCCAAAGGAAATAAAATCAATATGCTAAAGACATCTGCACTCCCATGATCCTTGTAGCACTATTCTTAAGAGACAAGAAATGAGAATAACCTAAGTGCCCATCCACTGATGAATAAAGAGATTGCAGTGCATATACACAATAGAATACTACATAATGAAAAGTTGTCAATCCTGCAATACCCTGAATAGACCTGGCAATCATTATGTTAGGGAACTTATCCAGGCACAGAAAAAAAGTACTACATGATCTGATTCACTTATAGGGTCCAAAGACGTTGATATCATAGAAGTTAATGGTACAATGGTGATTACCAGAGGATGGGGAGAGTAGAAGGGAGAAAGGGTTGGGAATAGGCTGATGAATTGGCTGAGTTACAATTAGATAGAAATGAGGTGTATTTGTGGAGTATAGCACTGTAGGGTGACTATAGATCACAAATGTACTGAATATTTTAAAATGTTAGAAGAAAGTAGTTTGGATCTGTTCACCATAAAAAAGATAAATGTTTGAGGAGATATGCTTGACTTGATTTAAGCATTATACATATATACATACATATATATGCATACATATATATATATGAAACATAACTTTAACTCATTTATATGTATAATTTTATGCATTTATGAATCAGTTAAATGCAGTTAGTTTTAAAATGGTGCTAATAATAGTACCTGCTCAGAGGATTACATGAGAAATAAATGAGGTAATTTATACCAAACTGCAAAAAATCAGTGAAAATTAACTATCCATCATTCAATTTATTTATTTATTTTCTTTCTGGAGGTTTGAAGCCAAGGCCTTGAACATGCTAGGCAGGTACCCTATCCCTGAGCTTCATCTTGAGCCCTTTTTATTACCTTTTTCATTGAGACAGGTCTCACAAAGTTAGACAGATGGCCTCTGGCCTCAAATTCACAATCATCCTCCTCTCTCAGCCTCCTGCATAGGTGGGATTACAGGTGTGCATCAAAACATCTGGAAAAAGTGTGTGTGTGCGCGCGCGCGTGTGTGTGTGTGTGTGTGTGTGTGTATTTGTGGTGCTGGAGATCAAACCCAGGAACTTGCAACTGATGACCAAGAACTCTACCTCTGAGCTATACGACCAGTGCTTAACTGTCATTATTATACTGCAATGAACATCTTACAGATAATGTTTTTGTACAGCTTCTTGCATCATTATTTCTTTGGAATTTTATGTTAATGGTATTATGTTTTATGCCTTTTGATATGATAAAAACTTGATCTCTAAAAATTACACCAATTTATACACCTATCAGTAATATGAGAAATTCTGCTTTTCTCTAATATTGCTACTGAATTGACTCATAAATATTTAATCTTTTGGGGTTGATATATATAAAAATATTATCTGTCTGCTGTTTTATTTCACATCTCTTTGTGAATACTTTTACTGTAGTTTATTGGTCCTTTCTAAGTCTATGTTTTGAATTCCTTATTACTATTCTTTGAACTCTTTTATGAAGAGCTCTTCATCAGTTTTTATTGAGTGGTAAAGTATATTTACATATTCAAGGTAACAACCTGTTATTTTCATGTGTATCTTGGAATTTTATTTTTCAACTTTAATTATATATTGTCACTCACACAGGAAGTATAAACATTTGTGTAACTATGTTCACAAATCTGCCTTTCATTAGAATCACATTTACAAATCTCTTCAACATTCTAAGACAATGTAAATACTCAACAATAAAGTTTCCTCTAGAATTTATATTGATTTAACTTTCACTTAGCATTTTAGTCAAGGTATATAGTGTGACAAAGAGATATGTCTTTATTTACTTTTCCTGAAAGGCAAGCTAATCTGTTTAACAAAATGTGATTTTTAACTTAATTTGAAATAATTCTATTTGTTTTTTGAGAATTTTACCATGGCTAGTAATATACGGTGTAGATTTGGTAGTATATTAAATATGTGAATAAAATGTTTCTTGACAATACAATTTTTAAAAGAATCTTCCAGTTGTACTTTGAAACATGAAATGGTAGCCAGGTGGTATGGTGTATACCTGTAATCCCAGAGTCTCTGAAGACTGAAGCAGGAGGATCATGGGTTCAAGGCCAGAGAGAGCATGCAAAACTTAGCAAAACTCTGTCTCAAAATAAAAAATGTTAAAAGTGGGGGGAACTGGAGGAGCAGCACAATGGTTGAGATTTGCCTAGAAAGTGCAAGGTCTTGGGGTCAACTCCCCCTTACTGCAAAACAAACAAAAACAAAATAAAATCCTTTCTAGTTGAATTTCTTGATCATTGCAGGAAGTAAATCACATAAGTTATATTTACTTTAAAGTTTTACTACAGTATTTATGAATTATATAGTTTCCTTAGCTTTCTACATTGGATAGCAAGTCCAATCTTTTTGTTCATTAAAAGTTCTTATTACCCTATATACTGAAAAAAATGTGTGTGTGTGTGTGTGTGTGTGTGTGTGTGTGTGTGTGTTGTTAGGTGCCATCATGTCAAGTCAGAGTCATATCGACCTGTGTACAACAGAGGAAACATTACCCAACCCTATGCCAAGCCTGACACTATTGTCATTGCTTCTCTGCTATTCATAGTGTTTTCAATGGCTGATTATATTTGGGGAGTGAGTTGTCCGGTCCTTCTCCCAAGCCTGAAGCATCCAGCATTGCCAGGCAGTCTCCCATTCGATCACTAACCAGGCCCAACCCTGCTTAGCTTCCTACATCTGATGGGATCAGAAACCACCATGCTATGGCTGCAGATGTATACATTGTGGTTGGTGGCATGGACTCAAATCTGCCTCAAAACACTTACCAGGTTTTCAACAGCTGATTGCTTCAGGGGTGGACTGTCACATCCTTCAGGCATGTTTGAAGCCTGGTCCACAAAAAGTGGGGAGCAGCACTCTACCAACTAAGCTAAAACCCAGGAATGACTATAATATGTATATGTGTGTGTGTGTGTGTGTGTGTGTGTGTGTGTGTGTATACTTGTTGTTGTTGTTGTTTTGTTGTTGTTGTTTGGTGTCATTGGGTCAAGTCTGACTCATAGCCACCCTATGTACAGCAGAATGAAATACTCCACAATTCTGTGCTGGGCGCAAGATCTTATTTATGTTTCAGCCCATTGCTGCAGATATTGTGTCAATCTACCTAGTTGAGGGCTTTCCTTTCTGTCGCCGACCTGCCACTCTCCCAAACATTATGTCCTTCTCCAGGGATTGGTCCCTTCTGACGACATGTCCAAAATAAGTAAGATGCAGTCTAGCCACCTTCCTTCCAAGAGCACTCTAGTTGCACTTCTTCTAAGATGGATTTGTTGGTTCTTTTGGCAGTCCATGCAATATTCAGTATTTGTCTTCAGCCCCATAATTCAAAAGCTCTGTTTTTCTCATAATTAAGGAATTGAAGAAAAAAAAGCCTCAAGTGGCAATAGTGAATGATTCTACAGGGAAAATACTAAATAGTGCAGGAAACATCAAAAGGAGATGGAAGGAATACACAGAGGAATTATACAATAAAGAATCAGTGGATGACCAACCATTTCAAGAGGCTGCATATGAAGAGGAACCAATGGTACTGAAGGAAGAAGTAGAAGCTGCCTTGAAGGAATTGTCAAAACACAAGGCTCCAGGAATTGATGGGATACCAATAGAGATGTTTCAACAAACAGATGCAGCACTGGAGGAGCTAACATGTTTATGGCAAGAGATTTGAAAAACAGCTACCTGGCCAACTGACTAGAACAGAGCCATTTTGTGTCTATTCCCAAGAAATGGGATCCAATGAAATGTGGAAACTATTGAACAATATCATTAATATCACAAACAAGCAAAATTTTGCTAAAAATTATTCAAAAGTGACTGCAGCAGTATATAGACAGGGAATTGCTAGAAAATCAAGCTGGATTCAGAAGAGGGCAGGGAACCAGGGTCATCATTGCTGATGTCAGATGGATATTAGCTGAAAGCAGAGAATATCAGAAAGATATCTATTGATGTTTTATTGACTGTGAAAAGGCATTTGACTGTGTGGATCATAACAAATTATGGATCACACTGGCATTAATGGGAATACCAGAGCACCTGTTTATAATCATGATGAATCTGGACCAGGAGGCAGTCATTCAACAGAACAAGGAAACGCAGCTTGGTTTAAAGTTGAGAAAGCTGTGCATCAGGGTTGTATCCTTTCACCATACCTCTTTAATTTCTATACTGCGAAAATAATCCAAGAAGCTGGAGGTTATGAAGAAGAAAATGTCAACATGATTGGAGGAAGACTCATTAACAAACTGCCTTATGCAGATGATCCAATTCTGCTTACTGAAAGTGAAGAAGTTTTGAAACGTTTACTAATGAAGATCAAAAAACATAGCCTTTATTATGGATTGCAACTCAACATCAACCAAACAAAAATTTTTACAATTGGGTCAGTATGCAACTTCACAATAAACAGAGAAACGATTGAGGTTATCCATGATTTTGCTTTACTTGGTTCTACAATCAACATTCATGGAAGCAGCAGTCAAGAAATCAAGACACATTGCTTTGGGGAAAGCTGTGGCAAAAAAATCTCTTGAAATTATTGAAAAGTAAAGATGTCACATTGAAGACAAAGGTATGCCTGACTCATGCCATGGTATTTTCAGTTGCATC
Source organism: Pedetes capensis (assembly GCA_007922755.1). Lineage (NCBI taxonomy): Eukaryota > Metazoa > Chordata > Mammalia > Rodentia > Pedetidae > Pedetes > Pedetes capensis. The sequence continues at coordinate 100,884 of VMDO01003648.1, forward strand.
ATATGGTTGAGAAACCTGGACATTGAACAAGGGAGACAGGAGAAAAATTGATGCTTTTGAATTATGGTGCTAGAGACAAATGTTAACACAAACACTCTCTCTCTCTCTCTCTCTCTCTCTCTCCATATATATGGGTTTTTAAATTTGTTTTGTTTTTAGAAGTACTCAGGAGTTGAACCCAGGACTTCAGGCATGCTTCTTCTAAGCAGTCTTCTCCTGACCCACACTCTCTGAACAATTTTTCTTTATTTGAAGGTTTCACTAAGTTATGCAGGCTCTCTCTGGCCTCCAATTTATGATCCTTCTGCCTCTGCCTATCAATCTGCTGAGATTACAGGCATGACCCATCTCATTTTCATATTGAAAATACTATGGTTAGGTAATCTCAACTGAAGTACTACTCCCTTACAATTGTAGTGTCTTTCAGTTTTAACTCATGCCGATTTGGGTAGGTTTAATAATTTTCTCAAGTAGGATATGGGAAAAATTTGATTTTTTAATCACCCTTCAAGGTACTGCAGCTAGTAAAACAGAAAGGACATTGAAAGTCCAGTTTTTTTCAGGTTCTAGGTGTGGGTTGTTTTCCATACAATAATTTAGTTCTCTGCCTCTTCTAAAATACTGTTTGGAAAATCTTCATATTTTGAATATAGTAAAAATATGGGAGAAGGACGTGGCAACCCACTCCCAAGGCAATCCCGAAACAATCTGCCATTGAAAACCCTATGAGGGTCGCTATGAGTCGGACACGACTGGATGGCACCTAACAACAACAACAACAAAAGTATTCCTTAAATGTATAAACATTTTCCTTATATGTTATTTGGAATTTGTTGTTAAATAACCTGCACATGTTTTAACTAGATAGCATGTAAAATAGTAAATCATTGCAAGTTAATGTCAGTTAAGAAACTACCATTACAGTCCAAAGCCTTAGGTACAGAGATACAGAATGGACAAGATATAACCAGTGTCCGTCGGGGTACCCTGGCACACTTCCATAATCCCAGCATCTAGGGAAAGATAATGAATTAAAAAGGGTCTAGGGATGCAGCCCAGTGTTAGAGCATTTGCAAGTTATGTGTGAAGTCCTGGATTCAACCCCAAACCTGGGGAAAATAATATATAACCAGTGTTTTAGAATAGACTATACTTTCTTTTCATTTTTAAAAGTCCTACATATTTGTAGCTTAAAATTTTATTTTTCTACCAAACAACATGACTCATTTTTGGTGAGCAATGGACTGTTGTGTTTATTTTGGTAACTTAGAAATATCTCCTGTCATTTCAGAACTCATTTTCCATAATTAATGTGGTAGGGCAGGGAGAGAGTGTACAGTATCCTCTCGTTATTAAAGATTTAGTACAACATGGCTTAGATTACAAATATATGTCTAATTTGAAAGGGGTGAGGAAGTGCAAACTTATCATTGCTTAGAAAGAAAGGCCAGGACATTTATGAACCATCAGACTTACTCTCAAAATCTCTGTCCTAGAGATATTCACAGTATTTTTGGAAATTCTTCTTGTTGTTAGGTGCCATCAAGTCAGTATCCTACTCATAGTGACCCTCATAGGGTTTTCAATGGCTGACTGTTTTGGGATTGCCTTGGGAATGGATTGCCAGGTCTTTCTCCCATTTTTGTGGTGCTGGGAATCGAACTCGGGACCTCAGAGACTGCAGCACAGCTTTCTACCAACTGAGCTAAATCCCAGCCCCTTTGGAAAATTCTAGGAAAGTAAATATGTACTGGTGGTAATTACAATATAATATGACATACTGGGCAAAAATAAAGTGGGGCATCATACTACAAAGGAGTGGAATACAGTAAATGAATTTGCTTGGAGAAGACAGAAAATACTTTTATGGGAAAATGGCATGTGACTAGACTTTTAAAGATAAATTTACCAGGTAAGATAAGAAGAAGAACATTTTATTCATAAACTTAATTTATGCTTAATTATATCAGAGATTTGCTGTTGTTGTTAGGTGCCATCATGTCAATTCGGACTCATAGTGACCCTAATGGGGGTTTTCATTGGCTGACTGTTTCAGGATAGCTTCAGGAATGGACTGCCATGTCCTTTTCCCGTAGCAATTTAAAGAAACAAGCTTGAGCAGAGTGCCATGGTCTGGATCTGAAAAGTTCCCCAGATTCCAATGTGTCAAAGCTTCCTCCTCAGATTGGCACTGTTGGAAAGTGGGAGAAATCTTTAGGAGTTGTGAGCTTAGTGAGAGGTTTTAGCACATTGAGGCATGTCTGTCCAGTGCATGTGGATCTCTGGTCTCTTCCTTTTCTCTCTTTTTCACATGGTAGCCATGAGTTGAGTAGCTTTTCTGTATTATGTGCTCCTCACCATGACCTACTGCCTTATCACTGGTCCAAAAGCAATGGGGCAAGCTGAAATTGACTGGAACCTCTCAAACTGTGAGCCAAAATAAACCTTCTTCAGTATGATTATCTCAGGTTTTTGTTACAGGTATGAAAAGACAACTAACACAGTGAGTTTCAATAGACTATTCAAAATAAGTCAAATGATTTTAGATAAGTCACCTCTCTAAACTTCAAGTTTCATGATAATATGAGAAAATTTCACTAATAAGATTCTTTTCAATTCTGCCTTTCTATTTTGGAACTTTTCATGTTGGAAATTTGTCACTAATTTGAAAGCCCTAATACTTAAGCCTTTCCTATTAAAGAAGGGCAGATCACAGGGATGGCAAATCATTTTACATTATGCATGCCAACTCTGATTATTCAGAAGGAGCTGCCTGAGGAAGTCTTTTGAGTAAGAAGTAGTCTGAAAAAGAACCATGGGAATGATTATTAATGTTTTCCATGAAACTTGAATAGGGTAGCACAGAGGTAAATGTAGGAGGTAGAGAAAGGGGTTAACCCCATGAGTTCATGCTATAACAATGGTCCCAATTCAGTAGTTCTTACACTTGTGTTAAAAATATATTGAATGATCCAGAGTGATAGATGAAATTTCAATAGCCATGACTACATATCATCTTGTAGTCAAGGGAAGCTATTCACCTCTCTTTAAGATGTTTTCTGTGGTTCTAATGGATATAGAAATCTAATCTACCAAGACTCTACTTCCAGTCTTAACCCAGTCCCCCCTAGCTCCAAGAGATTTCTTTTCCCATGTTGGTTAATCTGACTTTGATCCTGACAGCATGCCTAGAAAACAGGGGGATCAAAGAAAGAAAACAAAGAAAAACTCTACTGGCAATGAAGAGTATAAAATGGGAAATAAAGGGCTAGGTGGAGGATAACTTTCAAAAAGTAGATATCTTAGTTCTTTTTATTCTTTAAATGAACTATTCTTGCTTTTATGATTTTTTTTCTGAGAGAAAGCCAAGACTAAAATCTACTCTCAAAATACCTCTATACTTTCCATGTACTTCCCTTAGAGATTTGGGTAGTTTTATAGTATCGTGTAAGCCATAGCAATGAGAATTTATCATCCTATTGAAACAATTACTAAAATAGGAAGCCACTTATTCTACTTTCAGCCCAAAATAATAATTACATGAAAATTACTTGTCAGACAATGAATCAAATGAACTGTCTCCTGATTAAATAATGTTTGGTAGGTGCTATTGAGTTGAATCTGATTCATAGCGACCCTACATACAACAGAATGGAAGACTACCTAATACTGTGCCATACACATTTAATGTTTGAGACTATTGTTAAAACCTCTGTGTTTCTTCTCATTTTGAGTCTTACCACATGAGCAAATGAAGGTCCCAGGAGCTTTCCTTTATCCCCATCATTAAGGTTGACTCTAGTTTGAGGAGACAACTCTTCCCCAATATTCTTTTGAGTGTCTTCCAACCTGGGAGGCTCATTTTCCAGCACTATATTTGACAGTGCTTTTCTGCTACTCATAGGGTTTTCAATGGCTAAATGTTTCAGGAGGGGCCTTGCAAGTTCTTTTCCCTCATCTGTCTTTGTCTGGAAGATCAGCTGAAACCTGTCTACCATGGGTGGCCCTGCTGGTATCTGAAATACCAGTGGCATAGCTTTCAGCATCACAGTAACAGGCAAGTTCTCAAAACATTACAAGCCGACAGACATATGGGGAAAATAGAATAACATAGGTTTGAATTTCTCTTTTCTAGTAAATAGACTATCTATGCAACTCTGTCATAAGATGTATGGAGGAACTAAGAGCCTAACATAAAGTACAATTTTTCTGCTTCTATAAGTGGAAAACTCTTCAGAAATCAGCCACTATGCAGTTTTTGAACATATTCTTCTCTCTTATTATAACATTTATAATAAGTTACCAGTTCTTAGAGATTGAAACCTTGTGCTGGTGATTTCAGCTAACCAAATTAGCAATGACAACCCTGGGAAGAAATATGAAACCTGTGTAAAAATGATACCAAACAATTGAATATCTAGTTTTAATTTTCCCCACATAATACAAATTATTTCAGTTCAGTTTGGGACCAAGATCTAAAAAGAAATATGGAATATTTCAATTAGCTCATCAGAGCATAAACTTGCTCAAATTATTATTCGATTATTGGTTGTAAAAAGGCAACTTTTAGTTATGTTGGTGTGAATGTAACACATAACTAGAAAAGATTTAGCACAAAAAATATATAATTCCACCAAATTTGATCATATGGTACTTTCAATGATAGTATGTTCCTTTTGGCTCTTCACACTTATCATATTTACATTACTTGTTCATATACATTTTTAAAAATTATACCTGCATATTAGTACCATAATTTTTATATGATGGCAAAATATATCTGAATGTTGATTATTATTGCATATGATTTTTGTTATAAATGTAGTTGGTTGTTTTTCCCATTTTGCAATATCTAACAGTGTTTTCATAATGACAAATGCTTGCAACTTAAATATAATGCTATTTGACACCAATGCATTTAGATCTATTTCACAAATTGCCATGATATGCTATTTACATATATTATTCCTTGGTTCTCCCAATAATTCTTTGCGTCCTTAATCTGTGAAGAGGACAATGGATTATTATTATCATCATTATCACAAAAACTGGAAAATGGAAGCTTAGATAAATTAAATGTTCTAATATGACTCTAATAATTTTATTTTTGCCTTAACACAATATTAACCCATTTATATAATGTTATTTCTTTTGAAAATTATTACAAATATTTTATAATATAATTATGCTAAACAACAAGAGAGTTCAGCGGTGTTAAAATGGGGAAACTTTCCACTGGAGTAGTTGGCCATTAAATTAAGATGATATTCCTAATTAGCCAATAAAATAACCTCCTTTCTATTAGTTTTCAGCCATAACTTTATATGACTGCTGCCAAATATCATAACCACCAGCAATGTGTGGTATTTAAATATCATTTGAAGCACTGATATTAAGTAAAATTAAAAATTTAGAAACTCAATTGTACTAACAACAGGATTTAAAAGGTTCATGCACACCATAAGTATGTGGCTAGTCATTATTGCATTGGAAAACAGAAGAAAGAAAATTTCCATTAATGAGAAGTTTCTTAGTATGTGTCTACACAAATGTACTAATATTCATTAGTCATATTTCTATTTTTGTGACATTTGTTTAATATGATATATCTATATTTTCCAATGTCCACATGCAAGATTGTGATTGATCTTTGTACAATGTCACAGTGTAACATTACACAGTGTCAGACACAGAGAGCCTTTGATAGACATTTCTAGTCATATAACAAGTTAAAGATGCCATAAAGTGGTGAAGAATTTTGCCCTAAATGCACAAGACCTGAATTTCAATGTCAGCTATTTCATTAGTACTACACAACCTTTTGGCAGTTCAGTTGAGGGAGTGGGGCATGGTTGTTCACACCGGTAATCTCAGCTACTCAGGAGGCTATTGCTGGAGGGTCACATGATCTCAGAGTTTCAAGGCCAAGGTAATCAATATAGCAAGAGACAGAGTTGTGCAGGAAGGAGAGATGAAAAAGAGAGAAGGGGGAGATAAAAAGTGGGAGGGAGGGATGGAGGGAGGCGGGAATGGAGGGAGGGAGGAAGGAAGGAAGGAAGGAGAGAGGGAAGGAGGGAGGGGAAGGGGAAGGGGAAGGGAAGAAAGGAATCAGAGAAATGAGAATAACATTGGAGAACAAAATTGCCATTCAAAATCTTGATGTTTTGAATCTCATGACTTCATGAAGTACAGGAGGAAAATAATCACTACAATAAATATAGCTCAAAAACAACAATACAAAAATAAGTAAAAGCCACATGTGTTGAGGTGAGGGGAAGCTAACAGCAAGGAAAAGAAAGAGAAAACTGATATTAACAAAGAAAATTAAAGTTTTCCTTTCCTGAGAACCAGACAAGTTTTCATTGACATATCAAGGGGAATGATGTAACAACTGGTTACAAAAAAAATGAAATATTAATAGGAATAATGAATATGTCTGTACAAGAGATAATCAATACATATGGTGAAAGTGAGGTGCAGTGGTGCACACCAGTAATCCCAGCAACTGTGACGGGGGAGAAAGAGCATTGCCAGTTCAAAACCAGAAGTAGCTTTAATTTAGTGATGCTCTGTCTCAGTAGCTTATAGTGACCCTCTTAGGGCTTTCAATGGATAATTGTTTCAAGATTGCTTTGGAAGTATATTGCCATGTCCTCCACCCAGGACTCAATGTCACCTAACAACAACAAAAACAATAACGATATCAATATAATTTTTTAACAAAGTGGGTGTGGGTGCAGCTCAGTGGTAAAGCATTTGCAAAGTATGTGGAAGGCCTTGGGTTCAATCCTTCATTACCACAAAAAAGTTGTAAATGTTTAAATAAATGAAGAAGATCATAAGGCCATGAAACACATGGAAAATGCTCAATATCCTTAGCCATTAGGGAAATGCAAATCCCACCAACTCTGAGATTCCACTTTACTCCAGTAAGAATGGCCAAGATCAACAAAACAAATAATAACAAATGGTGATGAGGTTGTAGAGAAAGGGGAACCCTCTTACACTGTTGGTGGGACTGTAAATTGGTTCAACCACTTTGGAAGTCAATATGGAGGTACCTCAGAAAACTAAATAGAACTTCCATATGACCCAGTTATACCACTACTGGGAATGTACCAAAGGGAGGCAAATCATCGTACCACAGAGAAACCTGTATCACCATATTCAATGCAGCACTTTTCACAAAAGCAAGGATATGTAATCAACCAAGGTGTCCATGAGCAGAAGAATGGATGAAAAAGCTATGGTAGAGCCAGGCGCACGGTGGCACATGCCTGTAATCCCAGAAGCTCGGGAGGCGGAGGCAGGAGGATTGCAAGTTCGAGACCAGAGGCAGTCTGCATAACTTAGCGAGACCGTGTCTCAAAAAGTAAAAAATAAATAAATAAAAATAAAAAAGGGCTGAGGGTGCAGCTCAGTAGTCCAGCACTTGCAGAGTATGCAAGCACGAGGCCCTGGGTTCAACCCCTTGTAAAAAAAAAAAAAAAAAGCTATAATACATATATACAGTGGAATACTATTCAGCAATTAAAAATTATATAATGTCATTTGCAGCAAAATGGATGAAATTGCAGAACATCATCTTAAGCAAATGAATACAAGCCCCAAAATACCATATGTTCTCACTCATATGTGGGTGCTGAATCATATTTAAAGGAAGCAGAAAATCCTATACATAAATTGAAGTATAAAAAATGCACAATTAAACTTAGCCTAGAAGGGACAATTTAAGAAGTGCAAAGAAGGAGGGAGAGATCTAGCAAAGGGAAGTGAAGACTGAAGAAGACAGGATTGGGAGGAGGGTCAATGAGGAGGGATGAAGTGGGAGAGGTCAATCTTAATGTAATCAGCACAACCTTATGAGTATGTTGGAAAAATAGGGGAAGATAACCCAAGTAAGTATCAAAGTTTAACTGTGTACCAGCCAAAAGCCTCCATAACCCTTGTGGATTGATGAAAGTATTGCTAGAAGTGATCTAAACGATGCATAGTGGAAAAAGCCAATGCTGTATTACTCCATAGCCCATCATAAATCCTAATAAAGGAAAAAATACAATAAAAGATATGTTGATTTTGTCATTAATACCCCTCCAAATACTCCCTCCTGGCTTCAAATGCAGATCCCATTTTCCTGCCAATTTCTGAAGCAGTTCTGGAAGTCCTCTTTCATCCTTTGTCATGACAATATTCTGTATCACACATCACTTCTGGTTTGACAATTTCTGTCAAATAAAATCATGGCATGTCCTCATCTACCTTATTTACCAGATCTGACACCAAGCAACTTCTGGCTTTCCCAAAAGTTGAAATGACCAAGAAAGGTAAATGTTTTGGATTGATTCAGGACATCAAGGCAGCCAGGAGAGCACAACTAAATATACTCATGAAAGACGCCTTCCATAATTCAAAAAGTGGCAAGAACAATGAGATAAGTGTATTCAAAGCCCAGGGGAGTATTTTCAGAGGGATTAATGGCAATGTGTCTTTCACTATAATATTTTAAATTAAATATTCACCATAGTTTTTGATCATACACCATATAATTAGAAGGCATTATTACTGTACATTCGGTATTTAATAGGAGATGACTTAGGAGTGCTAACATGTATTTATTTAGTTTGTTACCTACTTATGTATTTTGTGGTACTAGGGGGTTGAACCCAGGGGCTTCTATATACTTTGCAAGTACTCTACCACAGAGCTGTACCCTCAATCCCTTTATTATTTTTTAATCTTGAGATAGGTTTTCACTATATTATGCAGGCTGCCTCCGGCCTCAAAATTGTGATCCTTCTGCCTTTGACAGGTGTGAGTCATGGTACCTGGCTGCTAACACATTTAATAAAGAAGGACCTGTAATTGCTAAGACAGTCTCTGGATTTGCCTTTTATTTAAAAATCTGAAGAACTCAACCAAATAAAAAACAAATTCTTATTAAAAATATTTTTACAAGTATTTATATTTAGTTTCTAGAAAATGACTTATGAGCAGGAATATCAAATTTGAGAAGAAAACCACCTTGTTTGACAAATGTGTATTAAGTGTCCAATGAGCAATTATGTATCATAATTGGACCAATAGTTTCATCCTGGATTAAAGGGAGTCAGAGAGCCTATAGGGAGTAATCAGTACATCACATTGTGTTAAGTGACTTACAAGTATTACTTAATTGGACATTCACAAGACACTGACAAGTTCTCCAGTTTTATGTCTGAGAAAACCAAGTTTCATAGAAAATAAGTTATGCATTTGTTGTCTAGTAAAAAGTAGTAGAGTTGGACTTTAGACTTACAACCCATGTTTGTTTAAGCCAAAAACATACTATTCTCAGTACACTGCTTTGTTGATATTCATGGGAGATTGTCCTAACACAAAATATAAATCTCAAAATTTGGAAGGTAAGAATCAAATTTCAAACTCAGATAAACTTAGATGCAGTTTTCACACTGGATAACAAGTCCTAGCTGAGAATTTATGTGATATTTTAAACTTCAATTTCCTTATCTATGAAAATGAGTATATATTATTTATTATGAAAAATGGTAGCTGGGCGTGGTGGTGTACACCTGTAATCCCAGTGGCTTGGGAGGCAGAGGCAGGAGGATCTCAAGTTCTAGACCAGAGGCAGTCTACATAATTTGGCAAGACACTGTCTCAAAAAAGTTAAAAAGGGGGGGGTTGGGGGTGCAGCTCAGTGGTACAGCACTTACAGAGCGTGCAAGTGTGAGGCCCTAGGTTCAACCTCCAGTAATGCAAAAAAAAAAAAAAAAGTTATACAGCTCAAGCAATGTCAGGTAAAAACCTAACACCATGTTTGGTACTTAGAAAGTATCTCTTATTTGACACTGCTGTCATTATCAATGTCAACTCTGGCATCGTAACCATGGTGTCCAGGAAACACCTCATTCTTTGTTCAGGTAAACTATTTCTCTCCACATGGTGAATCTTAAGTTATCACATTGATTTTAGTATCTGTAAGAAGCATTGTGCAATATTCTAGCAGATCTTAAAAGTCATTATTAAAATTGTAACAAATATTATTTTGCTTAATGCTTTGTTCCATTTGTTTATTAACTCATTTAACAATAAGGTGTATGAGTGGCAGATCTAAAGGACTCTTTCCCATGAAGCACAAAGATAACATTTTGAGGTGATGGAGGTGGAACTCACGGGCTTGTACTTGCTAGGCTTTCACTCGACCACTGGCCTACATCCCCAGCCAGATAACAAGTAACTGACAAACCAATACATAGCAATTTCAGGTAATGACAAATTTTATGAATAAAAATAAAATAGGATAAAGGGAGGAGAGGAGAGGTTTTAAATAGGCCACTAAGTTGTTGTTGTTGTTAGGTGCGTCGAGTCAATATCCAACTCATAGCAACCCTCATAGGGTTTTCAATGGCTGACTGTTTCGGGATTGCCTTGGGAGTGGATTGCCAGGTCCTTCTCCCATTAGGCCACTAAAGGGTTGCTTTCTTGAAGAAAACCTTGAGAAAAGTCTTAAAAGGGAGACAAAAATGTGAGGCAACAAGCAGAGAGGACAGCAGGTGAAAAAGCCTGGGTGACCCAAGGGTAGTGAGCAGACAGAGGACAGGAGATGCACACAGAACAGATCAGGGCTCAAATGTAGAAGCTTGTACAGTAATCTGAATGTTTTAGGATCCATGAAAAGTTGTAAGTAGTGAGAGACACGAACAATGTTTTTGAAAGATGTCTATTGGTATTTCAGGGAAAAGAGAAAGAAAGGAGTTTTTTTCACTGAATCACTTTGCTATTATTTAGGACAGACGGAAATGTGGCTTGGATTAGGGACTAGTGATACCACCTACTCTAATTTGGAAAATATTGTGTAGGTTGACATAGGACTTATTGCTGGATCAGATATGTGACTTCAAACTTATTCCCCATATCCTTGCATAAACACATATTGATCTTATTGTTTATATAGTGACATGTGCAAAATCAATCAATGTCACATATCATTAACTATATCTAAGCAAAAGTTTGTAAAAAAATAGATTTTTAAAATCTATTTTTAAAATCATTTGATATATACAGAAATAAAGGAAATTTTAATAACTAGCTTAAATGCTATTTAAAGCTAAAATATTTAAAGTGTGTAAATAAAATTCCAGGAGGCCTTGGCAAGATTTATTAGGATATGGCTGCTCACCCCTACCTACTGCCACCCAACACCAATATCCTATGTTCTTTCATGTGAACAATTAACATTTTCTCTGCCCTCTGTAAAGTGCTACACTAATACTATTTGAAATCCTTTTCTCTCTTCCAATCAGCCTAAGTGTTTCACAAAAATGAGTTTAAATATCCACTAGTTAAACAGAAAGTTTGAATATCTCTTTAGTATATTCCACATACTTGCTGGAAGACTGGTTAAAGTGGCACAGGAAAATTATGCTCACTATTATTAATTTGAAGGCACTCATGCTTTAAAATTAATTATATATGAAAGATGGAAGATGATTCTAGAATGCCAGTTAAGTCTCTTTCTTTATGAGGTGATTGAGACTGGGTGAACAGGGATTTCAGATATGTAGGGGCTGGTAAATATAATCCATGAGGAAAATGGGTCCTAACCTGTGGGCATGGGGGAGGAGATAGGACTCTGATGGTGTGCTTGGATTAGTGGGTACACCTAAAGAATTCTCACTTATGTCTTTTTCTCTCTTCTAATGTACTTGCTCTGATCAGCCCTTTGTTATTGCTCATCCCAGGCAATCAGTGCATCTGAGATGGTTAGTCTGGGAAGAAAGGGTGTCTTTGAATAAATCCTACACTAAGATCTGGGTAAAATGGTCCAAAGGTTACTATTCATGTCAGAGTAAAAACAGAGATTGGAGTGGAGGGATTTCAGGCTTCTTATAGGACTTGGGGTTCCCTATGCTAGAAGTATTTCTCCAGTTTTATGGATACTCCTTTTTTAATCTATTTATATTTTTATTTCAAGTACGTAGGGTTTGAACCCAGGGTCTTGCACATACTTTGCAAGTGCTCTACCACAAAAAGGAACACTCAGACCTCTATAATTTTTCTTTTTGTGTGTGTGTGTGTGTTGAGAAAGTGACTCTCTAAATTACACAGGCTGCCTCTGGCCTCAAACTTGTGATCCTCCTCCCTCCCAAGTCGACCCACTGTGATTACAGGAACCTCCCTGGATCCTGTCTTTTTGTAGCAAAACAGCTAAATTTCCATTACAAACTCAATTCTCCATTCAAACTCAGATGTCATACAAAAGGGTGCTGGTGTGGACTGTCTGTCTTCCCAAAATATAATACAGTTAAGAGGATATCCGTCTTTCTCTTTGTGGTTATCTCTTGAACTTCTGACAAGGTATACAAACTTGCTTATGATCAGGAGCCTCAGGAATACTGTGTTTTCTCAAAAGGACTCTACAGCTTCCAAATACATCACATTGTTCAGGGGAGCTCATGGGATGAAAACTGTGCAGCTGGTCCTCTGGGATGATGGTCTATAACTTCACCAGCTGATTCACTTTTTACTTTACATCATGTGAGTACTTTAACTCCTATGATGTGATTTTCATGACTAGACCATATTCATCTATGTTTACTGGTGTATTAAACCACTTTGGGAACCTTGGGGAAATGGTTAATAACAACATATAGGTAATTCTACTGGAAACATGCCTAAGAAACAGAAAGATGGATTGATCCTAATATTTCTCTACTGATGATGAACTTTAAGAGCAGGGTCAATATACGTTATTCATAGGTAAATACACTCAAAACTTACATATCATACACTGTTTAAATATTCTTCAAAGATTGAATGAGGGAATGAATAAATATGGCATTTCATTATGTAGCTCAAGCTGGCTTTGAACTCTTGATCCCCTGGCTCTGCCAAGTCTGTGCTAGGAATTCAGGTGTGTGCCACCATGCCCAGCACACACACATATACACACAAACACATAATTTGTTTTCTTTGTTTCTCATTTAACGGAACTCCAGTTCTTAAGGAGCGGCAAGAGCAACCAGATAGTTAGAGCTAGTAAAATTATCTTAAAATTCTAATTGGGAATGTTAATTGTTACATGTAGGCACTCAATAAATACTTTTCCTGATGCCTAATATGTGAGAAGACCTAGTTCTCCTAGAAACTATCTGCTCAGTTTCTGTGTAGTCACAGACAAAACAAAGGAATAATTTAATTTAGCTGATCAATCATCAAAATATGGCTGAAGTATGTTTCTAAATGCCTATTTTAGAAGAATCAACTTTGTTCAAATCACTATAATAATTTGATACAATGTAATTAAAATTCTGCTCATATAATGCCAAATGTTTTTTCTCACCAAATGTTAATAAACAGCCTATCATAACTACAGAATGGGATAAGGAAGATTTGAACCATTTATATTTTTCTTTTACTAGAAAGAGGTGAAAATTCAGGGGCAATGACCAAGAAAAATTGCTCAAAATAGTTATAGATAGAAAGTAACTCAAATGAGGACAAAGCCTGAATATCATGGGCTCAAGTAAAATATGATATTTAAGGAAAAAAAAAAAAACAATACAAGGGTTGCTGTTGACCCAAAAGATACTTTTAGCAACTTAGAAAAAGGTATGTATTCCTCAGGCAAATTTTCTAAAATTCTTTTTTTATGTGTCTTCAGCAGCCCTGGTTAAGCTTTTCAGAATCCAGTAGACCACTCACAGGGTATAATTTGAATACATATTCTCAAAATTCAGTCTAACCACACATGCCCTGGACACCACAAGTATACACATACCCCTAGTACAGAACATACTCTGTGTCCTTACATTATCCCTTTCAGGTAACATAATTTTCAGAATAGGAGTTGAATGAGGGGATAGGCATCATGGTACATGCCTGAAATTCCAGCATCTCTGTAGGCTGAGGAAGAAAGATTGAGAGGTTGAGTCCAGAAGCAGCTTGTGTAATTTAGTGATCCTCTGTCTCAAAATAAAAGAAATAAAAAAAATGATTGGAAGGCAGTTCAGTGTACAGCACTTGCCTAGTATGCATGAGGCCCTGGGCTCAACACCCTAGGAAGGAAGGAAGGAAAGAAAGCAAAAAGAAAAGAAAAAAAAGAAAAGAAGAGAAAAAAGAAAGAACTGAACAAGAGGAAAGAATCAGTGTCCAGAGGCCACAGAGTAAGTGATTAAGAGAAAGGAACCTCAGGGTATATCCAAAAGACAGCATGGGGCTAGGGGGTGGGGAAAGATACAGATGAACATGAATGGCTGTAAGGCTAATTTATGTGGGATCCTCTCTTAATATTCCTTAATTTGTTTTGGCCTTCCAGAATCTTCATGTAACAGTGTGAACGGTATCCCCTTAGCAATGCTTTTCTTTGTAGTATAAAACTTGAACACCCACATAGGACAGACTTGTCTGTGAGAAAGCATAAGATATTTTCACGCATATGTCTGATGTCCTGGTGGACACACTATGTATAGCATCAGGAGCAGGCATTGTTCAATGTAGAAAAGGTAATCAAAGACTCATCAATAAATACAAGTTATAGATTTGAAAAAATGCTTTCTATTACATAAGGGTATATACTTCTGAAACATTTTCCATTTCTATCTTCATTTCTACATACTTCTTCTAACTTGGTTAAATATTTTGTTACACAGAATGTTAGAACTACATAAGTATTTAGAGGTAATTATAGTTTTATTTTATTTTATTTTATTTTATTGAGACAGAATATACCCTATGTATCCCAGGCTGGCATAGAACTCATGATCCTCCTGCCTCAGCTCCTGAGTAACAGGATTACACACATAGGTCAACATGGTTGGCTAATTTTAATTGTTTTTTTTTTTTTTTTTCAGTACTAGGAGTTTGAAGGGAAAAGGGCCAGGCAATCCACTCCCAAGGCAATCCCGAAGCACTCAGCCATTGAAAACCCTAGGAGGGTCGCTATGAGTCAGATACCGACTCGACGGCACCTAACAACACAACAACAAGGAGTTTGAAACTATGGTTTCACACTTATTAGGCACTGCTATACCACTGAGATGCTCCTTAACCCCTTTTACTTTTTATTTTGATCCAGGTCCTCACTAAGTTCTGTGGACTGCCCTGGCCTTGAAATTATGATCCTCTTGTAGCAGGCTGTTAAGTTGCTGGGATTATAGGTATGTGCCAGGGCAACTTGCTTAATTCCTTAATAGATCACAAACTTTGTTTCCAGAAAGATTGAGATGTTTATAATAACATAGTAATTACACAAAAAAGATAGAGCCAAACTTCTGGTTGCCTGATATTTGGTATTGTTTTCAGTGTGCATCTTTATTAATCATTTAAAAAATAATTAATTTCTTGCCTGAATAAAATAACTACCTGCATTTTGCTGTTAATGCCTTTCGCCTTCCATTTTTACCTTCTGTACTGCTATTGTAGAAAGCAGAAAGAGAAGCAAGATCATGCAAATATCTTGAATGGAATATTAATATTCTTTTTCTCTCTGTTCTGACTTATCCATTCTTTTAAAATGTATCTATCATATATAAACAAGATTATGGTTTACATTAATGAAGAAAATATAAATGGTTTCTGATGTAGCTGGTGAATCTGGAGGTCAGATCTGTCTAACAAAAACACTATCAAAATACACAGATAAAAATGAGTTAGTGATGACAGTAAAAATAGAGTGCTGTAAAGCTGATAACACAGGAGAGAGTGGGTTACTAAAGACACCAAGTCATTCAGGTGAGATGAGTGGGATCCAGCACAAAGGTGACTGTGCCTATGCAATTGTGAGCCATGAAATCTGACTTCGTATGAAGTCACACCTTTGCAACCAGACCTCTTTCCATTTCTCTAGCTTCATCTCCATCCTTCCTTCTGCTTCCTTCCCAAAATGTTGATGCACCTTACTTGAAATCTATTTCTCTTTTATCTTCCTACAAATACAATGTGCCCTCTATGATGTAGTGAAAAAATAGCTCCTGCTTTGACAAATCTATAGGTAGAACTCACCATGGTCTACCAGGGGACACACAGAGGGTACAGGTTTCAATTACTGTTATGAAAGTTGCAGATGCATTTACACTTATTTTAACTATTACCTGTGAATTCAATGAGAATGTGAACTATATATTTTTCATTTTTGTATTCTTTTAGAATTGTTGTTGTGATTAGGTGCTATCAAGTCCTGTCCAACTCCTAGTGACCCTTATAGGGTTTTCAATGGCTGATTGTTTGGGGATTACCTCGGGAGTGGATTGCCATGTCCTTCTCCCATTCTTTTAGAATCAGAAGCTATTTAGTACACATTTGCCTAAATTACTGAAGTCACAAGGTCACATGGAGTTAGTGACAGAATTATGATTGGAACCCAGAATTTTAAATTCCTGCCTACATCATCTGAGGCTTACACAACAGACTAGGGTGCATGGCAGAGTATCAAAAAGAAAAACACAGTTCATGCTGAGTTTGAAGATAGAGATAATATTGGTTTTCTCTGTGCAAATTCTAGGAAAACATGCTTGGAAAATGACATTCAATTTAGAGCACTGCCTCACTGCATAAACATGAGGACACAAAGAAGAAAAACAGAATATGTTGAGCAAATGGACAAGATAGCTTAACAAGGAATCACAAAGATTCACATATGAATTGGCTACTTGACATGAAGGGAAATAACCATGCAGTATATAAGCAAGAACATGAGGTATTGGATGTTTTATCAAAAGAGAAAATAAAAGATTAAGTCAAGACTTATGAAAGTTAATTATTATTGTATAAGTAATACATATGAAATAGAGTTCTCAAAGTATATAGTCACTATCTCAAAACTGTTTGATGAGGTAAAGTCAGCCTGTATAATAACCTTTATTACAAAAGGTGGTCTGATTTGCTAAAATCATGCAGCTAAAGGTTAATCATCTGCTTCCTAAGGAGAGTGTGCTCACTACTATGCTACTGTGCAGTGGACCATCTGTAAATGCAGGTTGGGTGGACTAAACAGGGAAAAACATCTGGGAGTAAGAGGCCTTACTTTTGGAAAATGATCTTTTGCTGAGACATACCTATCCTCTGTTTCAGTGCAAATACTGGTGCATTTTACATAAGACATATGTTGCTCAACAATTCTATAGAATTCAATTTTTTGTAAATCATGCTGTATATTAAATACAATAAGATATTTTGCAAAGAAAATCCAAAACACAACCTTCTGCAACATAAATAATCCTATTAAAATAAACTTCATTAAATGTTATAACATAGGCTTCTTGTCACGTGTACACTCTAAAAAATTAGGAGAATTGTTTATTCGTGTTGTATCCATAATGCACTTGAATCTCACCATTCAGGCGGACCTATTTTATCTTCCTATCCCATTGTTCCCTTGTGATTTTATGCTCTCTTACTTTTTGTCTTTCCTAGGATTTTTCCAGTTCGGAAATCACATAAAGCTTATTCTGCCATTAGCATAATTTCAGGCTCTGCTTCTTTTTCAGAAAAACTTTGAATTTATAAAATAGAAGATGTCATACTGTCCACCGGATTTTGATCTTGGTGCCAACACATGATGAAGAATACAGTCCTGATTACTTCAGGGGGGTGGGAGTGGATTTGTCTTGTCCTGTGCCCATGTTGACAAGTGACATGACCTTGAACAAATTCAATCATGTTCTGTGCCTCCTCACAGATAGTTTTTGTAACCTTCCAGAGATGAAGAAGTTTGAGGTGTTGATATAAATAACCTTGGATCAGGAGGCATTTTTCTGACTGATGTTCCTACAGCAAATACCACCTTTAGGACAGGACTAGTTCTTTTGGTGCTCAGCTCAAGTGATGAACAGGAGGTAACAAAGTTGTCATTATTTTGAATTTCTATTATCAGACATAATCTTCTCTGAACCATTTCTGCAGAGTTGAAATGAAGAGGATTCTGCTTATCAGAGCCTTTGATTTGCAGTGACAGCTGTCAAAGCCTTCGGTTAGAGCCCAGGTTTTTGGACTGCATGGTGAAAGAATGACCTCTTCATTTCTTATTTGCTTCCAGTGTTATTTTATTATTTTTTCCTGATTGTTATTGGCAAATTCTAAATTATATTTTATGGTTCAGAACAGACAAAAACAATACTCAATTATCCTAAGTTTATTTATCATTTGTACCAACTGGATAAACTGGCATAAGCTATCCTACTAAAGCTCAAAGCAGAGATTTTAGAATATTTTCCATACTTAGTAGATTGCACTTAAACTAATTTCGGGTCAGAGGAGTCTGTTGCTTCATGGGTAGCCTGCTTTCTTTAAATACTTTATCACCTGACAAAGCCCAGGGATTTATCCTCTGATTGAAATTTATTACTGGACTCATTAGAGATGAAACAGCTGGAGGAGAATTCACAGTGATACAACAGTGAGCCAAAAAATATGTTATTCATTGTCATAATCCAGGAAGAGTTAAATATAAATAATCTCACACAATTATATACAAAATTGTAAACTGAATTAATTGATTTAAAGAAAAATACTGGGTGACAGGTGAGATAGTGCAGAAATCTAATATAGATTGGGATTTTGGAGAAAACTTTTTAGGTAGTCATCTCACCTAATCGCAGTAATATTATCAAGAATTTAATATCATACATATTTTAGATAAGAAAGGATACTTGAGCAAGGCTTTAAAAATATAATTAGAAAATAATTTTAAGAGCTCATAATCCATCTAAGATCTCTCCTTGTCCCCCAAATCTGATGTTGCTTCTAAAATCAGTGCAGATTCCACTTCAATATTGTGATGGTCTTTTTGGTGTCGCAATCTGGCTCAACTCAAGCTCCAAGGTATCCACTCAAATGTTAAGCTAGGTGGTGCTGTGAAGATATTCTAGAGATGTGACTGAAGTCTATAATTCATTGATTTTAAATAAACAATATTATAATAGATCATCTGAATGGGCCTGATTCAGGTAAAAGTCTCAAAACAGAGCTGGTCTAGAAGAAAAGCTATCCTACCTGTCAGAGTAGCTTCAGCTTATGCTTTAGAGCTCTGGTTCACAGTGGGTTGTGTGCATGTCAGACTTGCCAATCTAGTCTTTCAAATCATATAAGCTAATACCTTGTAATAAATCTCTTAATATATCCTTTTCCTGAATCTTCTCTATTGAGACTGTGATTTAAATATTCAAGTTTGTACCTGATATTATGTATATGTAGCTAGATCTATGGGTGTCAGTGAGGTATTTTGGAAATAAATTAGTTGAAATAAAATTATTTTCAGATGAATTTAAAAATATATTCTAACATGCTACAATTTGTTTCTTTTTCAAAGACAGTTTTCCAATCTTGCTGCAGAAAGGAGGGATACAATGGGAACACCTTTGCTTTATCGCCTTGGGAAAGGTCAATAAACTAAAACTTATATCTGGTTTTAGATCACAGCCCTGCTAGTTTCTCGTCAGTCACCTCAACAGGAGTCATAGCTTTTGCAAATCTTGACTTTCTCAATCTCAGTGAAGCTTATGATTTCTGTCTTGCCTACCTCTGGGCTTGCTGTGAGTATTAACAGATATTATAGACACAGAAGCACTTTGCTTAGTATTAATGCTTTTAACACAGTAGTGAAGAGAGCACTACAGCAGATTCAATTCTGATTCTGTGGTACATGCTGGATCTGCAGCTACACCTCAGTAGCCTTGCACAGCGTGGAGGTACAGATGCTTTCTCCTTATTATGACTGACATGGATGCAAATAGTAGGCAACAAAACAATGTTGGTGTTATATATCAAAGCTTAATAAGAGGTAGAACGAAAAAGTTATAATCAAGCTGCACAATTTATTCAGTCTTCTTTCTCTCTGAAACATAACAAACATCATTTCCTATATGAGGCACTTGATGATTAGGAGAATTAGAATGTACATCTACACCAAGTAGGCATTACTTACAAAGATTTAGTAACAAGAAACAAAGCACTTGTACCCAAATAAACACATATAGCACATACATATTATTATGAGTAATGGTATAGATTTCTAACCATTATTTCATTAGATGTATGATATTAAATATCTTTCTTTAGTATTGAGAGTGTTTTTTTTTAACATTGAAGTTTTATTTTCTCCTCAGGAAAAAGCAAAGGATTTGAAAAGGAGAATCAAAAATTATCATAGCCCAGCAAAGCTAAGCAGGGTCCACCTGGTTAGTCCTTATTTGGGAGACCACCTGGGAATACCAGATGCTGCAGGCTAGCAAGAAGGACCTGGTAGCCCACCCCCCAAGAATTCTGCCATTGAAAATACTATGAATAGCAGAGAAGCACTGACAATAGTTCTGGGCATGGCACATTGTTAGGGAATGTTTCATTCTATTATACATGGGCTTGCTGTGAGTTGAACCTGCCTTGATGATACCTAACAACAAAAACACCTGCAGCCATACCACAATGGCATCTGATCCCATCAGATCTCAGAAGGCAAGCAAGGTTGGACCTGGTTAATACTTGGATGGGAGACCGCCTGGGAACACCATGTGCTGTAGGCTTGGGAGATGGACCCAGCAACCCACTCCCCCCAAATAAAACAATATGTCATTGAAAACCCTATGAATAGCAGAGAAGTGCTTATAGTACTGTTTTGTCTGTTGTACATAGGGTCATTATGAGTTGAACACCAATGTGAAGCCACATAACAACAAAAACAAAAACAACAACAAGGTTTCTAAGCTTTTCCTCAAATTTCATCAAGACAATAGAAACAATAACACAGAGATGTTGCATATAATTCTCAGAAATTGTGGTTACTGACTTAATGGCTGAGACTTCAAAAACTTGTTAAAACAACAAAAAAGTACATGAAAATAAAATCTTCCCTATACCCTGATATTTGTTGATGTAACGGTCTTATATCACCTTAACAGTTATATGTGTAAGTAAATAAATGGAGGTCATAGATGTTATTCTAATGAGGGAATACAGAGCAATGAAATTGTCATGTTCCTATTTTCATAATCTTATTTAATATTTAAAATTAATTCTAACTGAAGAAACACAGATTATAAGTAAATTGGCTTAACCAAGATCAAGTTAACCAACAGATTTTCGATTTCAAATTCAAAGGTCTTTCATCCAAAGAACTCATTGCCTGAAACACCCTAACAAAATTACTATAGGACCTGACATAAACTATTTCAAGTTGAGGAGGTAATTAGTAGCAATCTCACTGACACCAAGAGGGAATCTTTCTTGTTTTGAGACACTCTCATAAAGTAGCCTCTTTATTTAACATTTTAGCTATCTTTATACTAAGGAAATTGTTAAGAACAAACTGCATCCCTAGTTACACTATTAGTATAAAATACTCATATTTTCTTTAGCATATATTTGTTAAATTAATTTTATTTTCATATCAACATTTACTGTTAAGCCTTATTATAAGAGGAATACAAATAATATTCCAAAAAACTGAAGCATAAAGTATTTGATTTCTTAACATGAGAGAAAGGATAAAAATATCTGTTTTCACTGCTATTGTTTAAATATTCCTGGCTGATGAAACTCACAAAAAATTATTTGAAGATACATGATCATTTAGAATAGAATAATTATTAGAAATCTCATGAACTTTCAGAATTGTGGCTGTATGGAAAGATAATCTTAAAAAATCATTACTTGTGCTTTTCACCAAGTAAAGTTTCATTAAAATAGGAAATAATAACAAATAAGATAATTTTATTTAGAACAGAATTATAATGTGTCTACAAATTAATCTAACAAAAGCTTCATGGAAAGATTTATGAAACATTTGGAAAGAAATAGTACAAAAACAAATACATGAAAAATCCTACCACAGTGAATACTGTAACTATACTGTAAGCATTTCAATTTTCTCCAAATTAGTGAATAAATTCAAAGAAATTTAAATAAAAATACTAACAATATTTTAATTAATGATTTAGCTTTAAAATTTATATGGAAGTATAACGATGTTTAGGCAGCTAAGAAAATATGGAAAAGGAATGTTGATGTTGGGGGAGTCTCATGTATTAGTTATTAGAGCATATACAGCTATAACCAATTGAACAATGTCATACAATTGGAATAAAAAAGAATTATATACAAAAAGATCTAAAAATAGATTTGGCAAGTGACTTACAAACATTTTCGAATTTAGTTTATCCTAAAGGAAGCATAAAAAACTAAGGTATCAATTCAGAAAGGAAGAGTTATTTATGATAAGTATTGGGAATATTGGTCCATTGTTTAATAAAAATGATAATTTTTATAAGTCATGAAATAACTATATGGTGCTCAAAATTGTTCCAACAATGATCTCAACATATGAAATTTAGTAACCTTTTTGATACAACAATCTTATAAGTTAAGCAGTATTATTTTCTGGATCTTGTTGGTGAGGAAACAGGCATAGAGAATGAGGTACTACTAAACCGCACAAAGTGACCCCAAAATTAGCAGAGACTGCATATGAACCCTAAGATATGGCTACAGTCTTTTCTTTTAACCATAATACTTTCTTGTCTCTCCAGAGAAAAAATTAATGAGATCCATATACCTTGCCATATACATAAACTCTCGAAAACCCTATGAGGGTCTCTATGAGTAGGACCCAACTCAACAGCACCCAACAACAGCAACAACAAGATGGCTTGAAAGCAATGTAGAGAGTATAGAAATCAACAACTATTAAATAGAGTGAAATACACAATAGAGACAACTTACTTATTGGAAATTTATATTCTTATTTTCTATCATCAAAAATTATTACCTAAAGTATATAAAAAGTATCTATGAATCAAACCGGAAAGGACAATACAACCATTACAAAAGTCAGCAAGGAATTACAAGCAAGTGATTTAACAAAAGGGAAGACTGTATGGCTATAAGAATATTAAGAAAAATTCAGTCTCACTAGTAATTTGCAATTATTTTTATGTAATTTGGATATTTCTCATTTGCATGGGATTGCTACAAGTTTAAAAGTTTTTCATTAGAAATAAGTACTTGCTAATGTAAATTAAAAATTGTATGACCATTTAAAAGATAATCTAGGAAAAAAAAACAAAATTCAAGATGAGCCTTTGCCCAAGCCTTTCTATTCAGAAGTGTTTCTATCAAGGACAGTCTCACAAAGGGGCCAAGAATATGCTCATTTTGTTTGTGGCAGTGATTTTTGGAGAATATTTAAGTGATGTCACCTGCAAAATATATAAATGTAAGGAATTTTAAGGAATGATTACAAGAATGATGTATGACACATATACAATTGAGATTTGATTTCAATAACATAACTTTCAGTCAGAAAAGAATCACAGTAAGAGATACAAAACATGTGAGGTAAATAAATCCATAACTTGCTCTATGCCTTGATTCATGGTAACACAGATGGATAAATGTGCACAAAACACGTAAATGTATAGATGTTTAAATATGCAAAATATGATATGAACAGCCAAGTGAAATAGAAGTTTGATTGTGTATTTTTCATACTTCTGAATTGTCCATTCTTGGCTAAGAATGAAACAAAATAAATTGTCATACCTATGTCTTATACTTTTGTGTATTCTTTAGGTCCTTTATTTTTTCCATCTAGCTTTTATTATAAATTATTCTAGTTATTTGCTATTGTGTTGTGTGTGTTGTTTCCATTTGTCTTACCATGTAAACAAGGGCACTGAAACCATGGTAGAAATATTCTTGAAGCATCATTTTCTCTGTCACTCCACCATTAGTTTTTCTTCTGATTTTTTTTTTTTTAATGCAGTACTGGGGGTTGATTCCATGGCCTCATGCATGCTAGGCTGTTTATCAACTGCTGAACCATACCCAAGTCCCTTTTTTATTTTCCAATTTGAGGCAGGGTTTCACTAAACTGTGCAGGTTGCTTTTGCCCTTGAACTCATAATGGCTCTGCCTCAGCCTCCTGAGTCACTGGGATTACATGCATTTGCCACTGTACCAGCTTCATTACTGTTTTTTATGAGACTAAATGATACACTCACTGTCAACGAAAGAGCTACAATCTTTCTTAAAGTCTTCTTCTGAGTTTTTACCATCTCCTTCTTTCCTCCATAAAACTAATGTATATTCTTCTTTTTCCTTGGTGTAAACTATATTCACAGTTTCAATTGCTAAACAAAGTGCCAGTAATTTCTCACCATCCAACCCAACTGTATACTTCCCACTTGCTGTGATCACTTCATGTCACCACAGTTTCTGCCACTTGCTTATTGGCAGTTCCTATTTATACAATTAGGTTGTATCTTTGCAGATATATAATCAGATGCCCACTCTTGCCTCAGACATAAGCAAAAGACATGCAATGAATCCACTGACAGATAACCGTAAACGAAGGGGACAAGTTGAGAAGAACACAACTTGTGTCACTGTGTGTCAGTTTTGTTCCTAACTCCATAAGGATTGAGTTTAAGATGTTTTTCTGGCTGAGGTGAGTCTTAGAAGTCAGCTGCAGAGGAGGATTCAGAGGCATAGAGAGGCTCTTTACCCATGAATCACAGTGGGGGTTGTGTATGAAGGTTTAAGGGACCATGCTACTTCTCCATTACTTTAGGGTCTCTGATGAGACTGGGAGAATAGAGTAGATAAAGATTTGGGCAAAAACCAAGGCTGAACTGAAAGTACATCTGGAAAATGCACAGTAACAATAACTTAGGTCATTATATCTTTCCCTAGCAAGGTTAGCACTTAATAAACTGTAAATTAAATGATTCAGCTTTGTATTAACTTACCCTCTAGAGTTTATAGAATGTGTTCCATTGAACTGATGAAATGGAAATAAATATAATTTTACAAGTATATTTAGAATTGTAGAGAGAACATTTCTTGGATATTTAAAAGGAATACTGTACAAATTTTATTTTCATACATGGTTTCATTAATATATTCATTAACATAACTTGAAAATCACACTTTTCCTTTTCATTTTTTTTTCTTTATTCGTACTGGGGATTGAACCCAGGGCCTCATGTATGCTAGGCAAGAGGTATAATACTAAGCCATATATATGCATATATATATATGCATATACATATATATGCATGTAAATGTATAGTTTTTTAAAAAATTATGCTTTGAGACAGGTTCTTGCTGAGTTGTGCAGCTCTCTCTAGACTAGAACCTGCATTTCTCCTGCCTCAGCCTCCTAGTAGCTGGGATTACAGGTGTATGTCATCATGACATGCCACAATTTTCTTTCTTTTGTTTTTTTTAACCACACAAAAGGCAGGACATAAACAGATCAAATAAACATTAATAAAACAAGGCATATATTTGAAAATAAGAGAATACATTTAAATTTAGCCTTTTTTTGAGTATTGAGGGTTAAATGCAGGGCTTCACACTTGCATGCTTTGCAAGTGTTGTACCACTGAGCTGTACCTTGAGCCCATTTTTTTTTTTTACTTTTTTGGAGACAGGGTCTCACTAAATTACAAAGACTGCCTCTGGTCTCAAACTTGTGAACCTCCTACCCCCACCTCCCAAGTCACTGGGATTAGAGGCGTGTGCCACAGTGCCTCACTAGCCTTTATATTCTAATCAAGTATATTTTATAGAAACATAAACTTGAATCATTTCAGTAACTGTTGAATAGCAATTCGTATACAAATAGGTTTTTAATCTTTAAAGTAGAAATTCTAATACATATATGTGTGACTTAAACCAAGTTACCTAAATTCCATTACACATGGATAAAGAAGTGAGTTCTACAATAGAGAGATTCTAAAATTAAACAAACAGAAACAGCAAACAATTCAACCTTCCTTGAACAGCAAAATAAACAAAAGAGGAGACAGCATAAAGAACTGGAGGAAATCTTTGCTAAATATTCATCTGACAGGGGATTAATACCTAGATTATATAAAGAACTCAAAAGATTAAACAAAAGAGCAGAAAATCCAATCAACAAATGGACAATGAAAACGAACAGATGCTTTTCAAATGATGAAGCAAAAGCTGCAAAAAATGAATGAAAAAATGCTTGATATATTTTACCATCAGAGAAATGCAAATCAAAACTACCCTGAGATTCCATCTCTCCAGTCAGAATGGCTGTCATCAAGGAAACAAACAACAAATGTTGGAGATGATGTGGGGGGTGGTGAGTATAGGGATGGGTAGGGACCCTTATTTACTGCTGCAGAGAATACAAATTAGTGTAGTGTCAACAGAAGTTAGTATAGAGGTTCCCCAAAATACTAAAAGTAGATCTTCCATATGATCCAGCCATAACACTAAGTATATACCCAAAAGAAACAAAGTCATCTTACTGTAGATAGACTGCACACCCATGCTTAACATAATAGCCAAATTATGGAATCAGCCTAGGTGCACATAAACAGAGAAGTGAACAAAGGGATATAATGGAATTTCATTCAGCCATAAAGAAGAATGAAATTATATCATTTGAAGGAAGATGGATGGAACTGGATATCATTCTGTTAAGCAAAATAAACCAGTCTCATAAGGACAAACATCACATGTTTTCTCTCATGTGGAAGCTAAGGGAAAACAAAGAGGGAAATAAAACTAAAAGGACTACAAGGGATGGCAAAGAAGAAAAGGTAGAGAGGGAGGGAAGATACGAACAGCAACAGAGGGGATAAATATCAAACATGCATGTGCGAAAATCATATAATGAAATACCTTACTTTCTCTAATATATGCTAAAAAGTGAAAATAAAATTAAAATAATCTTCCTTTCACATGTATCTTTAATTCCTTTCTGTATTCAATTAGACTAATGAAGTGAAAATTATATTGTAAGATTTTTAGCATTGATACTACTTTCTGTCTTCGACTAAATATTTTTGATAAATTGCTCGGTTCCTTACAAACATGTGCATGTGTACACACACAAATACATGTGTGACATTATACACCCAGAAACATATTCAAAATCACATTTCTGAGGAAGTCGTGTCTATTATGTACAAACTAACATTTGTTTAATCTAGTTACAAACATCAAATCTCTTCATATTGCTTGCTGGCAATTTCCAAATGAAGACCATATTTGCTAGAATGATATTGGGCATTGGAACTCAAGATATCTGGAAGAGAATCTATGCTCTTATTTCCAGATTGTATGATATTTGGCAAATGTCTTAGCCATTGGGCTTTATATTTTGCTTGAGATTAATTTAGATGGTGTTTTCTTAATTACAGTTTAGTCCCTGACTATAGAATGTAATCATATAATGTAATACCGATCAGGGTAATGGATAAATGATGGGATTAGAATTGATGATAATAAGGAATGAATGCCTTATCACATCCTTTTTAGAACTTCTTAACTGATACACAAAAGCATAAAAGTTGTACTTATTATTAGGGTATCATGTAATATTCAATACAAGTACACATTGTATAATGTTTAGATCAGGGTAAGCAAATTTATCTCCTAAAACATTCATTAATTATTAGTGGTCAGAATTGTCAAGACCTCTCCTTTTAGCTTTTTTAATATACAAGACATAATTATTATTTGCAGTCAGTGTAGATGCTTTTATTCCATAGGATCTATTCAGAATATTAGAAATATACAGCAAAAGATACATAGAGTATCACCTTTGAGGTAGGAACTGCTGACAGAGAGAAGAATATAGATGACCTCATATTATTTCTGACATTTTAATAAAATCTTCCTAAAATTATGTATCTCCACATGCTTTACTGCTTCACCACACAGTCTATTTCTCCATGTCTTTTATTTACTTATTTTTTTTTCAGTACTGGGGGTTGAACCCAAGGCCTCACGTTTGCATGCTCTGCAAGTGCTGGACCACTGAGCTGCACCTCAGCCCATTTTTTTTTACTTTTTGAGACAGGGTCTAGCTAATTTATGCAGACTGCCTCTGGTCTCGAACTTGCGATCCTCCCGCCTCCGCCTCCCGAGCCACTGGGATTACAGGCGTGCGCCACCACACCCGGTCTGTCCCCAGCTTTCTTAACACACATTCATTCAGTATTTAATCCAAGGGAGAATTATAATTAAAATGAAGTCAGCCCTGTATATCTGAAGGTACAGCATCCTGGCAGTCAGGCAACAACAGGATGGGCATACCCAGAAAAAAAAATGTGTTCATACTGAACATGTCCAGGCTCTACTTCTTATGATT
This sequence comes from Pedetes capensis, assembly GCA_007922755.1. Lineage (NCBI taxonomy): Eukaryota > Metazoa > Chordata > Mammalia > Rodentia > Pedetidae > Pedetes > Pedetes capensis. The sequence continues at coordinate 129,010 of VMDO01003648.1, forward strand.
CCCTAACTAGTAAACTACGAGAACTCATTTCTTAACATTTACATTGTATTAAGTACTATAAGTAATCTAAGGATGACTTCAAGTCTAAAGAGGGTGTGTACAGGTGGTATGCAAATACTGTATCATTTTTTCTTTCTTTCTTTCTTTCTTTTTTTTTTTGTATCACTTTTTCTAAAGACCTTGAGTGTCCTGGATTCTGGTATCTGCTGAGGGTCATGGTTATATGAAGATTCCTCATGGGTTCTGAGGGATGATTGCATATAAAAAAGAATAGCTATAAGAAGATTTTGAAAATATTTTACCAAATTCCTTGAAACATAATCATATTTCTTTTTCCAGCTAATGTGCTTCTTCACCTTCCCTCTTCCTAACAACACAAATAATGATCAACCACAGAGGGATTCTTGGTACATCTCAATAGAAATGTAAAGAGGAGCTTCCTGTTTGAGTTCACAAAGAGGTGGAATTAATCTCCATGATGAGATTCTAACTCCAGAGTTGTTCCTTTAACCAATACAGGGTTTTTAATTATTTTATTTTATTTTATTTTATTTTATTTTATTACTGGTTGATGGCACTTTGTGTTTCTCCATTTTTGAAATGTAAAGACCTTTTTCTGCAGTATTTGCCACCCCAGTGCCAGGTCTCAGGGCCTCACGCATTCTAGATAAGTCCTCTATCACTGAGCCACACCTCCAGATCCTTTTATATTTTTTTTTTATTTTGAGACAGGGTCTCACTAAATTGCACAAGTTGCCTCTGTCCTTGAACCTGGCAACCCCTTGCCTCCACCTATCTAGTTGCTAGGATTACATGTGTGTGCCATGGCACCCAGTTCTCTTCCTTTTAAACATTTTAATGGAGGTTTACCTCCATATGTCTGTCAGCTTCTTGTGCTGTGGGGGTTTATGTGTTGATCTGATGCTGAAAGAAATGCCACTGGTATGTCAGATACCAGCAGGGCCACCCTGGTAGACAGGGTGGTAGACAGGTTTCAGCTGAGCTTTCAGAATAAGACCGTCTAGGGAGAAGGACTTGGCAGCTCATTCCTGAAATAATTTGTTATTGAAAATGCTATGAATACCAGAAAAACACTGTCAAATATAGTGCCAGGTAATGAGCCCCACGCCCCCCAAACCAGGCTGGAAGACATTCAAGAAATGACTGGAGAAGAGTTGCCTCCTCAAAGTAGAGTTGACCATAATGATGGGAATAGAGTAAAGCCCCTGGTTCCTCCTTTTGCTGATGTGGCACCACTCAAAATGAGAAGAAACACAGTGGCTGTAACAATGAGATCAAACAAAAAAGAAAAGAAAAACAAAAACAGTGTCCAGTACTGTTTTGTTCTGTTGTACAGAACTGCTGAGTCGGATCCAACTTGTTGGCATCTAACAAAAATAATGGAGGTTTGCAGTAGCTTTTCTAAATTAATATATCATCTAAATGATTCTGTTAATTAAAATCTAGCCTGTGCTATCACTTAATCTCTAAAATAATTATTTCTATCTACTGAGGAGTATAATAGGCAAGTTCATCAATATTTTATTTTCCTTTTAAAATGATAGAATAATATCTTTCCATTTCCAAAAAGCCAAGGCTCTGAAAAATTTTGACAATAGAGATTTTAAGGGTCTTCATAATATACATGCTTAAACTCACATACATGTAATGGTAACTGTAAGAGGTAAATGCTGTGTTAATTAATTTGACTGCTGTAACCATTATATAATGAGTATATATGTTGTTGTTAGGTGCCATCGAGTTGTGTCCGACTCATAGCAACCCTTATAGGGTTTTCAATGGCTGATTGTTTTTTGAGATTGCCTCGGGAGTGGGTTGCCTCGTCCTTCTCCCATTTTTTTGTGGTGCTGGGAACCGAACTCGGGACCTCAGAGACTGTAGAGCAGCGCTCTAACAACTGAGATAAATCCCAGCCCAATGTGTATATATAGCAAATCATTTTGTTGCATACCTTGAACACAATTATTTATCAATTAAATATTTCAAAATAGGTTTCTGTGGATTTATTTTCAGTTGTTTTTGGTTTACTGGTAATGGTTAACTAATTTGGTCAATTGAAAACATCTATTTATAAATATGTTAACAATGCTACTGTGACTGTCACATAACATTTATGTAGTATTGTTTGCTTTTAAAACATCTTCCATTTTCAGTATTCATATAGAGAATAGATACTCATGTAAGGTGCAGATAAGTATAGAGTTGTGTTCATTTTATATGTTATCTGAAGCTCTTAAATTTTTCATAGGTATAATCAAGATCACACAGCTAGCGAATGTTAGGATCTAGGTTAGAATTTCCATTTTCTTGTCCCTAGGCTAATGCTCATTCTGCTACATTGTGTCACCTCTGAATTTTTTCATTAAACTCTTAGAGACAAAGTGAATTGACGTGAAATGGGTACGGCATTTTGTCATGTTAGTTCAAAGATGTACCTTCATGATAATTTATGAGAAGAAACAAATTCTAGAGGTATTTCTTATATTAAGCACATGCTAATTTTTCAATGTTGTAAGGTAAATTATACATGGGTTCATAAACTTAGCCACTCACTGTAACTTATATTTTGATATAGACACCTTGCACTATGCTGTGCCTTTGTAAAACACACAAAAAAGAGAACCCCTAAAAATATTGGAATATTTGTACACCAACACATATAGCTTAAACATACTTTATAAGTATAGCACACACAGCTCTAAAACAACAACAACAATAACACAAAACAAAAAATGAAACAAAATAAAAACTATTTCTTATGAGACTATGGCATATTCAAATTTTGAAAAGCAAACATTCTTTGGAAAATGGCATTAACATCCATAATTTACAAATATGCTTTGCACAGATGAATGGCAACAGGGAAAATGGGAATAGTCACTTTGGCATAAGTAAGTTTAAGTTGAAATGAGACATAGGTTTGTTTATTTTACTCTGTCAATTACTTGTTGTATTTTTATAGAGTTTATAATTTATAGACCAAAATGTCAGTACATTAATCAGAGAGCTTCTATTTGTTACTTTTGATGGTTTGATAGTACTCATGTTTGAAGCATACATGTAAATTTTCATTATATTTATTTATAAAGAGTTTAATGTTTATATACCAAAATGCCAGTTCATCTGTTCATTGATTTGATCTTCTACAATAATTTCTATCTTGGTGGAATGCACTTATTTTTATTGGTATTCATTTTCTTGTTTTTAGTAACATAGCAATTAAGAAAATGAATTTTGCCTAGGAAGATTTAATTTCAAACCTATCTCTATGACTCTGTGATCTTGGATAAATTATGTAATATCTCTGCATCTGAGTTTTTACCCCTTTAGAATGCTTATAGTTATGGAGCTCATGTACCTCAATGCTATTGTGAATAAAACTGCATAGTACATATACAAAGTACTGTTACTAATATATGGGGATTACTCAATACAGGTTAACTAACACTAGGAGAACTAGTATCTGTGATTTGTTTATTTTCATTATTGCCATTTTAAAGTCTTATTATTCTTGCTAGTAATTTGTTGAGACAGAGTCTCATTCATTTATCCATACCACAAACATCTTTTGTGTATCTATTTTATGTCATGGATACATTTTCTTTTTTTTAATAGAAATTTTTAATGTACATCTTGATGTGTTTCATTTTGACATGCTTTTCATTGTGATATTTCCATATATGCATTTTGATAAACATTATTCATATAGGTGACCCCTTACCCTCCCCTATGTTTCCCCTCCTCCCACCCTTCCCATCTAAGTTTCCCATCTAAGTCTTCTCTGTCTTTTACTTAGTGGTTTTTTTCTATATGTCCTTGGGTTCCAGTTCTGTTTAAGATAGAACCTTTTCCTATAGTGGTCTTTGTTTTTTTCTTGTTAGAACAATTACACGTGATTTCTAGTCCATTTATATTGACATCATTCTTACCTCTAGATATTTGAACAAATGAAATCAATAAGTCCAATAACAATAATGCAATAATGAAAATAAAGCATTTGGATATCACAGAGTGTCCATGGAGGTTCTTGATGTTGAGGGGTCTTAAAGTCATCTTTGATGGTTATATTTAAGATAGACCTAAATGACACAGAGAGATGTCTATATAAAGATATGGATATTATGCACTGAAGGCAAGGCTAACAGATAATGAAGAAGGCCCTTTCCCTTGAATTATAATGATAATAATAACAGTAAAAATAATAGTAATAATTATGGCCAACATGTATTAGATTATTACTCTTTGCCTGGTACCTTGAACTCATTTAATCCTTGCAACAAATCATATGATATTAGGGCTATAATTTTATGAATAGAGAAGCTGAAACCAGAAAGAGGTTAAGTATCTTGTTCAAAATCTACAAGAATTCTGTTTTTATTGCTGTACTCTTAATCATTGAGTTATAACATCTTGTACCTGGTGGTCTGGAGAAATAAAAAGAAAGCTGGTGAGGTGGGAGCATATGAGACTAGGAGAAATATTATTCAATGAGATTAGAGAAGTAGGCTGCTACCTTCCATGCAATTGAAAATTAAATTAAAAATTCAATAGTTGTTTTAATCTTTTCCTAGTTTCCATTATGTTTTATTTGTTGGATGCATTTAAATTTACTTAATTGCTTCATCTTTTTTTCTTTTCATTTCAATAACAAGTGCACATACTTTTTACAAGTTAAAAACTTCCATAAGTTTTAAAATTTTAAAAAGTAGATAGAAACATTGTTTAACATATTATCACGTGACTGTTTCTTTGTTGTCTCTTCAAGTAGTATTAAACTGACAATTAGGCTGACTTAATTGATTCAAGACAGATTTCCTTATACTTCTGTTCCCTTGGCAGGAAGGAGTGGATGGCTGTACCACCTGGGGCTGTCCACAGCAGTGCTTATAGGTAGCTTCTCCTCCATGGTGGCCTCTCCTCCATGGTGGTCTCAGAGTAATTGGATATCTTACAAAGTGGGTCAGAGCTCTGAGCAAGTGTGTTGAACAAGTCAGAAGCTGCATGGCTTTATGCAACCTGTCCTTTGAAGTCCCTGGCTGTCAGTTCCACTGTACTCTGTTGTTCTAAGCATGAACACCTATGCTCACATCCAAGGGGTAGGGGGACATAGACCCCCACTTGTGATGGGAGGCTTAATAAAGGAGATGTGGTCATATTTTAAAACCACCACAGTGATTTAATTTAGATTAAAATGACACTGGAATGGTTTCCCTGAAACATGTACTTAGAATCTTTGTCACTGTCCGCAAGCATCATCAGCCAGCTAGCCAACCAAGCCCATTTTCCTCTTTCTCTCTGAAAAATCACTGTGAAATTAACTACTTTGAAATTATTTTTGAAATGTAGCTTTCAGCTCAGCATATACCTATGCCCTAAATATGTGCCTAATCTCCATGAATATGACTTGAAATAATCAAATCTTCTTGAAGTATATATCATTATCTGTGGCATAGTTTGGAGGATGTGCTTCAGGTGTTGAAAATCCATTGATTATCTAGAATTTTACAGCTGTGTTGAAGACAAAGGCCATCTGTCATACACCAGCAGCTAGGCATGTCAGTAAAACAGTCTCGGATCCTAAAAACCTGGCCCAAAGGCCTTCATATGGTAACATTAATTATTTACTTCGTGGGAATATCCCTTTGATCTTAACACCAAAAGGTGGCTTATATTGTGTTAGGTGTTTAAATGAAATATATCAAGGAGTTTTCTGACACCACCGTATTCTGGAGTGCAAAGGAGAGGAAGCACAGCATGGATGTCAGATGTCAATTCAGGTGGTTTGGGCGGCTAGGTGATGGCTGACAAAACACAATAGGACAAGAAAGGAGATGCCATAGAATAGGAAGAAGAAATGTAGGAGTAAAGAGGAGTTTGTGAGACAAAATATTCTTCATGGGAATATTTAAAAATAGATGAAAAATTATTTTTTTCATAGAAGAATGCTATTTAATAAGCATTCCTCACATGCTAGCACCCAAGCTTGTTTTTTTATAGACAAATGTCAATTTATTAGCTGATTCCTTTGTTTTGGAAATTTTTAATGTACAACTTAATGTGTTTAACTTTGACATGCATTTCTATTAGGTGGTTCTTATCATATTTTTAAAAAGAAGGAAGAAAAAATACAAACATGCAATCTAACTTATTCAAATTCTAAAACTACAGATGAGAATACCAAGATTCAACCTCAAGTTTATCTGATTCCTTAACTACTGACTTCAAAAGTCCTATGCCAGTTAGAAATCTAAAAAAAAGACTAGCATAATAAACAATTTTGGCAACATATTCTGTTATTAGAACTTTGGGTAAACTTTCCAGAAGGTAACAATGTAACTCTTCTTCAAAGGATAATGAGGATTTTCTAGGTGGAGAAAGAAAGGTAACATAAACATATAGAAAGTAATTATTATGAGCAAATGTAAGAAGTGTAAAGCTCAGAACCTCCTACCATATCAAATGTGTCTATAGTGGTAACAATGAATCTGGAAAGGCAGAGGATACTGCAAAGTCCACAGCCTTTGGAATCAAATTGAATAAGTTAAAGATTCAGATATGGTCTTCGATATGTTATGCAATCTACATGAATGTACAGTATATATATACTATGTACATTGTGTGGTCTATAATGGAAAAATAATTTAGTGAATATATAATATATATATTATATTTTTTTCCATTTCTAAATTATTTTTCCTTTATAGACCACACAATGTACATAGTTAATAGGCATGTACTTGTGAGCAAAGCAGACACTGTCATGGCTTATATAGAGTTAATAGTTGCAGGAACAGACAAAATTTATGAAAATCACCACACAGATATATACTTCTAGTAGTATAAAATTGTATGAATATACACATTTTACATGAATTTATAAGATGATACAGTCTGGATTGTTGAGAACTACCTTTTAAGGAATTTAAATTTTAGATATAAGGTAAAGACTAAATTAAATGAAAGGGAAAAAGGAAACATAGAGAACATCACTTTTGTAAGCAGTATGGATTCAATACTGAGAGTAAGGCAGAGAGGAGGCAAGGAAGATTTTTACAATGTGAGTTCAGTATAAACTTATTCAGATTTTAAAAAGACCTCTCTCTCTCTCTACAGTGTGAAAACACATTAGAGTGGACAAATATGGAACAGAAAGAGCAAGTAAGAGTTTTTAGGAATAACTCAGGGAATACGTGGTACACAATTGGGTTGGAAAGATTGGGCAGTGGTGAAAAAACTAACATGATATAGGCTTAATACTTTCTACACTGCATACAATTTAAAGACAATTTAAAGAAGTTATACAAGTGAAGAACAAAGCATATGAAACAAAGTGCACTGTATAAAATTAAAAAGTATTAAAAGAGATAGAATACAAAGAGTCAATCAGAAAATGTTACATAGGATGAAGTTAGACACGTATGTTAAAGGCAATTTGATAAGCAAATATATTCAGAGAGGACTCATGTCCACCTTCCAAGTGCTTTGGAAAGATAACTATGGTAGGTACAGTAATTGGTGTCTAGAATAGAAGGCAGCAGCATGGGCTGGGATAGAATAGAAGGAGATTGGGAAAGTCACTTGGAAAGAAATAGGAATGGTGGTAGGACAGTGTCAGTGGAAATGCAGAGGGATATCAAATAGCAGGTGTTTCACAGGCTTATCCTATTGTGGTGACAAGCTGATCATGGAAAGAGAGGAAGAATGATACACTAGTCCAATTCAGATGAGGAGGTTATAAATTGAGGGATAATTACCCAAAATAGTATGTTGTTGTTGTTAGTGCCTTTGAGTCTGGTCTAACTCATACTGACCCTGTGTACAACACATGAAACATTACTTGACACTGTGCCATGTCTGCCACTACTGTCAATGCTTCTCTAATTCATAGGGTTTGCAATGGCTGATGGATTTTTTGTTTTTGTTTTTGCTTGTTGGAGGAGGAGTGTGCTTCCAGTATGTTCTCCCAAGCCTACAGCACCTGGTGTTCCCAGGTGGTCTCCCATCCAAGTACTAACCAGGCCTGACTCTGTTTAGCTTCCAAGATCTAATGAGATCAGATGCCAGGGTGGTACAGCTGCAGGCCGTATGTCCAATATATTTGTTGATATAAAGATAAATAGAAGACATTCTATACTCTTGAGTCAAGCAACGAACGTGACAGATGCCTTCTACCCTTCTTAAGTTGGAGTTTCAATGCTGACCATATCCTCCAGACTTTTTTCAGCTTGGGTTCCAGTTATAAACTAGATTCTATCACTTAGTAGCACTTGCATGAGGTTTAGAAAGAAAAATTTGAACATAAACTCTTGCTGCTTCTGCTATTTCTGCTGTCATGCAATGTCATAAGCCTGGGCTATTCTGAAAGTTGTTGGGGTTAACAGCAATTTTCTGATTTTCAGCCTTTAGCTATCAGCCTTCATGTGTGAGGGGTGCTTATAAAAGCATTTATCAGGGGCCTCAGTAGCTTCTGGACCTCTAAATCACAGTGACTGGTATGTTCTTAAAGCCAATGACTGCATGGTCGTCCTCTGATTTTTGCTGGGTCTTCTCACCCAGTCTCCAGCCATACCATCCTTGCATTGGATCTTTACAGATCTCAGAAGCTAAGCAGGGTCAAGCCTGGTTAGTCCTTTGGTGAGAGACTACCCGGAAATACCAGGTGCTGTAGGCTTGGGAGAAGAACTTAGCAGCCCATTCCCGAAACAACTAGCCATTGAAAATCCTGTAAGTGGCAGAGAAGCACTGACAATTCTGTTGTGCATGGCACAGTACTGGGGAGTGTTTCATTCTGTTGTACATAGTGTTGCTGTGAATCAGACCTGACTTGAGAGCACGTAACAATAACTTCTCATCCAATCACTTGGCAAGTACATTTTAAAATGTATATTCAATCCTTTCTGCTTAAAATAATTGGATTTTCTTGTTTCCTGAATTAAACTATGATTTCCATAATGAGTCATATATGTAAAAATAGATAACTTACACAATATGCTAAGTAAGTGCTGTGATAGCCAACTTTACAGTGACAAAATAACCACTTTATTTTAACTTATCCATGAATTGTAGCACCAAGTGCCACCAAAGAGCTTATAAAGAGGCTGTCAGGAAAATAAGAGTGACAAAAGAAGTGTACAGACAGGGAGATTAAGGGAAGACATGGCAGCATCTTCCCTGCCATCAGGTGTCAATCTGACCACCCTCGCCAAAACCCTGGGCTTCTCTGAGGTCTGAGGTTGCATTTCCACAGATGCAAAATCACAAGCTGAAAATAAATTCCCTTCCTCTTCCAAAATTTCATAAAACTGTGAGAACAATTAATTTTCTTAAAAGAACCTATTTTCAAATATATCAGAATTTCATAAGATTTTTTTTCCTAAGGAATATCATGAATCTTTGCTTGACTTTTATAAGGATAAATGTCAAAGTCATTGATATAATAGGAGGAGATCATTTAGCTACTTGGGAGTTTTAACGTTCTAATCAAATTATGACAAAATTGATAGGTCTACTGTGTGAACCGGGGTTCATCAGTGTAAGAGAATTACACCATTAGCAAGTGTGGTGAGAAATAACTGATTTTAACTTTTCATTATGACACAAACCTCGGGTTCCTATCACTAATTTTTATTTAAACCTGAGAAAATAAGCTCATGCAGAAATAAGAAAATAAGCAAATGCAGTAACAATTTGTATCTTTATAATAGATACAAAGATTGAGAATAAAAAGATGCTTTAGTATTTTACAAGCATCATCATTTCTGAGAAATTCTGAAGAATAGTCACCATGACATTTGCCATCATCCTCTAACTTCAGTTATAAATGATTCATGAGTACAAAGTAATATTCAATAGCAACCTCTAGAGGCAGCCAAGCATTATAGCTCCTCAGTTCAAATTCTCATGTGCAAAAAGTAATCCTACCACCAAAATACTTTACAATATAAGGGTACCTCTCAATTCGCTGCTGGTGCTGTTGAACTTGGTATTTTCATTCTTCAATGTCCTTCATTCTGCATGCTTCAGAATCTCTGAAGGAGTGTAACCTGTTCGATGAGATAGAAGA